>VYXD01019224.1:616039-652685 GCA_013397195.1 Hylia prasina | reverse complement strand
AAAAAAAAAAAAAGGCAAGACAACAAATTTTTGTCCCAATTCCCCAGTTCTTACTGGCTTCTGTGTATTACATTGACATGTATAGAACTACAAAGAAGGTACTCTGCAGAACTGCTAATTGACATCATATCCCCAATATGACCCTTCAGCAAAGGGTTTTTTGATAGTACAGCAAAACAACAAACCACTAATTTGTTCTAAAACCTGGTTCTTCAGCAGCTCACATTGCTCCCTAGCTAACGGTTGAGCTTTACCATAGGCTAAGCATTTGTTATATGACTCTTGCTTTATTTGAAAGGTGTGTCAATATAAACCCATCGAGTTCTACAATGGCATATTGTGAAATGCTGAGATATTGAGAAATACTGAGAGCTGCAAGAAATGCAGCTCTATGGAAATGCATGGAAGTTTAGGAAAATAGAATAAAATCAAGAAATGATTGTGGCACTTGCACTGTTTATTGTCTAAGCAACACAAAGTGTTCTGAAGCAAACGAGTCAATGACAAAAGCCTCCTGAATACAGTAAACAGTTACAATCTAATCTAATGCTGTTTGTGCTTGGTTACTGCTGATCATTTACTGATCCACATATCTTTTATGAACTTTTCTTATAAATACAAAGCTATAATGGTTATAAACTGTCGAAAAATAAATAAGCTACAAAACTAAAAGACAGAGCTTTAATAAATCAAATAATAATAGTACAACAATAGGAACAACAAAATAATAAATCAATAACTTTTTCATTTTTTTAGAATTAAGCTAACCCTATGTCCTGGTTTAGGACAGATTAGGGGAAAATCTCCAAAGAAGCCCCCTAATAGCAAACCTCCACCACCCCTCCCCCCAGCTCTGGGTTTGGGAAGGAATTCCTCGGAGGAAAAGTGGAAAAAAACCTGTTTATTGATAAATAACAAAACACTNATTTTGGAATAGGAGGCACCGTCAACCCAGGACACCCTAACATTTAATGGGGGGATGGGGGTGAGGGGAGAGGGTCTGTGGATTTCTTAAAATCCCATTAGATTTCATGATGCCATTGGGTTACTGACAAAACTGTCAAAGGCTCCGGCAGAAACTGCATTACACCAATCCTGAGGCCTTTTAAAAATTCCATTCATATAAGTTACAGGACCAGGACTAAGTTGCAAAGAAATACAAAAGATTATAATTTATATTATTAAAAAAACAAACAAACAAAAAAAAAACAAAGAAAGAAGAGAAAACAAAAATTACAAGGTTCCCTCACATAATATTTATGCTGAATTTTAAACCCTAGGCATATAGGTATTGAAGCCAGTGGTAACTTTACTGACTGCAAAATGAATTTGAATGATCCTGGTTTTAACACAAGCTAGCTGATTCTGGTTGAACTGGGTGATATTTTTGATATTTGCATTCCTAGCAGAAACTGTTCCATAAAAGAAAATAATTGCATTCAACATTGTGTCAAAGAGGCAAATTTATTTCAGAGGCAGCATATTCTAGTGGTCCAAAGAAAGGAAGAGAGGAGAAAGCTATTAAAATCTTATCTACTTTATACTTTATTCAGTGGAGTCCCTCACTGACAAAGATGTTAACAAAGTCAGAGTTGCCTAATTGTTTCTTATCACTGAATTTTTAGAATAGGTAGATCCATATGTCTGTATCTATATAGAGATACAATCTACATTTCATGGAGAAATTACCACAAATCCACTTATATAATAGACATCGTTCATATGAAAACAACCAAAAAAAAAAAAAATCATGATTCACCCACCGTTTAACTATTAGAATATGTTTACAAAAAATGGAACACTACATGCAAACTTTGGGGTTTTCTTCTAGGAGATGACGCTGATATGAAGGAGGTTACCTGGAATAAATTCTATGCAGTATGATATAGCATGGATTCAAGTATCATAAAATGCTTTGAGATTTTTTGATGAGTACATGATAATAAAAACCCTTATGTGTTTTCCAGCAAAACCAAAGTAACAACTGTCTATGACTTCCACAAAATCTAGATAAAAAACCAGTGTTGTTAATGAATTTTTCATAAACAACCTAACAAACTATTTTAGGCTGTTGCAGTGAGTTGATCTCAGCTGGATGCCAGGTGCCCACGAACAGCTCTATTACTCCCCAGCTTGACAGAGGAGAGAAAATAAGATGGAAAGCAGCTAGTAGGTTAAAATAATGCAGTTTACTACAGCAAAAGAAGCAAAAGTTTGTACACACATAGCAAAGAAAAGGGGGAAAAAAGTTCAATCTCTACTTCCCATCAGCAAGCAATATTCATCCACCTCATGGGAAGCAGCACTTCAGCATGCACAGCAACTGCTCCAGAAGGCAAACATTATTCATAACAAATACCCTCCATCCCACCTCTCTGCCCCTGAGCTGACATCACACGGTGTGGAATATCCCTGTGGCTGATTTGGGTCAGCTGGGCAGGTTGTGTCTCCTCCCAGGATCTTGCACATTCCCAACACCTTGATGGGAGTGGAAATGTGAGAGAGACAGCCCTGATGCTGTGCCAGCACTGCTAATCTGTAGCCAAAACACATTTTTTTCAACACCTTTCCAGCTACCAATGCAAAGCACAGCACTGTGAGGGCTCTATGGGAAAATGAACTCCAGCTCAGCCAGACCCAATACATCTGTGGTAATCAGAATAATCTGTTAAGATTTTTTAATGTATTAGTTCCCAAGAGAAAATAAATAGCCCAGAAAACCAAATAGAAAGTAACCTAGAAAATATTACAATTCCATACATCTGCAGAATTACTTTACCCATTATAAAGAGCACATGAAGGGATGTTAACAACTTTGTTTTTTCTTGTGTAATTCAGAAACACACTAAAGCCCAGTTGCAGACAAAATCCTTCCCATTCCCTCAGTGACTATCCAGAAATATGCACCTGACTATATGTATTAGTTTTATTTTGACCTTTAAAACAGAAGTACAATCAGGGTTATAAAAATTTGTCCTGAAAGATTATTCTGTACCTTTACTATATTTTAAATATACGTTTCCCAAACTGGTTTTTTTTTTTTTTGTCATTAACAATATAAGAGAACTAGAAAATTCTCTTCTTACTCTCATGCCAAGGTAAAACAAGATGTAACATGAAGAGAAGGAATATATTGCTGCAAAACCTATTGGCTTTTCTGCTATGAAAACATTTCAATACATATCTAAACCCCACGTTATGACAAAATAAAATGTAATTGGTCTAATTTTTTTTTCTTTTAAGTTCATTGGACTGTGTCCAGGGAACCTCTCTGAGAAAGAAATAAGCAAATAAGAAAAAACAATCAAGAAACCTTGTGTTGGAATTCCTGTACACAAACTACTTTATTCTTGACTGAATAATTAAAAATGCATATCACAGACCTGAGCAAGGTGTGTGTTTAGAGGTATCTACAGGATAAAATTCCAGGCTCCTGAGGAAAGAGGAGAAATGCTCAGTTAGTTTTGAATCTATTTTCCCTTTTTGACAAAGAGGTCAGAAAATGAATACAAATTCATAGACACAGTTTTTATTCCAAGTATTTTTCTGCCTTTTTTTTCTTTTAGAAGATTTTTGTCACTAATATTCTTTTGTTATTGATAGCACTTAAGCACTAGGATTGTTGGGTTTTTATTCTCTCTATGCCTCTGTCTATTCAACTATATAAAAGTCACAAAGGAATTTACCATCGTAAGAAGTAACAACAATTTACTGCCAATTATGTAGTAGATAGTCCTGAGGCGAGAGGAGAAATACATCAAGTTTGTGACAGTTTGCTGGACTCCTCCTTTTCTATAAGATGGTGCTCTTGATTTCTATTATATTGCCCCTGGAAAGAATAGAAGCAGTGAATCTCTAGACAAGAAAAGATATTTTATGTTGCCAACAGCTATCTTCCTCATTTGAAATAAGTTTCCCAGGCAGTGTTTCTTAAGTATGTGTCTCTATTATGTACCAGGTTCAGAAAGGAAGGCTTTTAACCAGATAGCCAATAAATTGTAGCACTTTTTCCTGGTGCTTATCAAAGGATGCAAATTTGATTTCCAGTGCTCCTGAGTTGTTTATTTTACTAATTGAAAAGCCACTGAATAGATGGAGCTCTTATATTTGTTAAGTGCTCAGAAATAAAGCAGTTCAGAGAAAATTCAATGTCACTCCAAATACCTTTGGAGGAGGTTTGCTTTCCCTGATTCTCTTCAGACTGCTAACTATGTCCAGCAGCACACTCAAGGCTCACATGGTCAGCCTGACCTCCCCAGTCTTCTCAGCTGGATTCTGTCACCAAATTAATTTCAAGTGTTTCAGCAGTGTGGAGGAAGTGAAGATTCATAAGGATCTGCAGGGTGGGGCATGACCAAATAAATACAGATGTTGTTATGCACATTTTGGCACACTGTGATTTTTCCTAATGCAGTGGTATTCAGATAAGGCTTTGTTCCTTTCTGACTTGATCAGCAGGAATGAGGTCTGGGCTGAAATAAAATGTCACCACAAAAAGTCCTGGCTCAAAACTCTGGCAAAATCCTCTGAATTTTGGGCAATTATATTAAAATTCAGGCTCACATAGAACTTATTTTCCTCTTTGTCAGGAGGATCCAAGCAATTTGTTAAACAATATTGATTTAACTGGTAGAGAAAAGCACTAATTAGAAAGTTAATAGAAAAGAACACCTAATTTCAGCAAAGGAACTAAGTCCATTTATAATGTCCATCTCCAGAAAGCCACTGCAATACCAGATAGTTGCTTTCTGCTCTCACAATAGCCTTCCTTCACTCATATTTTTAAGTCTTGTTGATATTGAGGTCTGAATTATGTTGATGTGATAGGGCACTAAAAATTGCTTTTTTAAGCTTCTCCTCAGTCCACGCACCTGTCCCTCTCGCCCTGCCAGCTACCAAAAGACAGCGAAAATACCTCCCACAGATCTGCCCACAGATTTTGTTATTTCAGCTCCTGCAAAAGGGTGCATCACATGTTGGGGTGAAAAGTTACTCAGCTCACCAGAGTTTCAGCTGCTTCTTAAGTCCCCAGTTACAGGACACTCTTACAATAGGTATCTTATTTCTGATTTTGGGTTTGAACTTTTTAACATAATACTAAAAGGCCTTGGTTTTGGTTAGTAACATACTTACCCTAGACACATTTAGGCAACCCAGTCTAAATTTCTATGTATGTTGCAAACTACAACCTTATCTCTGTTCAAAGGAATAGTTTACCCTTTAGTGCCAGTCTCTCTTAAAAATGCACAACATATGCAAATGTGCTCCAAGAATGCCGTTCTGTGCTACCAAATATTTCCCCTCTAAATACATTACTCTTGCCTTAAGTGTTAGGTACCATGGTTGCAAGCTAGTTTTTCAGAGCATTAAGTCTAAATATTTTCATGCATGTAGGTGTATGACAGATCTGTTATCAAAAAACTACAAACAGATCATAAAAGTTCTATTATTCTAATTTTTCTGTGGTTTTGAAGGATTAACTGGCTTGCCAAGAGATCAGGGAGAAACACTGAGGGAGACCAGTTCATTGCTGAATTCCAGTTTATACTGCAGTGGAAAATCACTAAAATTCAGATAATCTTTTCTCACATCTTAAGGTAAGGAATGGCAATTCATAATTGATTTTAAAGGAAGTAACAAATTAATATAAAAAAGATGAAGATATAAGTATTATATAATTTATTTCCTTTTTTTAAAAAAAAATCTTTTCTGAATCATCTATTGTTTGGCATACCGGAGTGGAAAACTTCATTCCTGTTGACTCATTGTTGTTACATTGATTACACAGTTTTCATTTTTGGATTTAGGCATGAGTTCATTACTCACAGGGTTTACTTGAGTTTTGCACATTGCTCTGTCGTGATGCAATTCAGAAGCTATTCTTTTCAGTGACCTGTAGCATCTGAGCGATTTCATTCCTACTTTCCGATTATTTGTATATTGGTACTTTAGAGGTTAATCTAGATTCTTGATCACTTTTGGGTTCCGTTGCTTGCTCAGGGTAATTTCTGTATGGGGCACTTAATCCCTGTACCAAAAGAGTGTTATATGCATTTGCAGGATGTTTCACTTTGATGCTCTAATGTTGCTGCATGAAAGGATTATTCTTGCTTTTACTGAGTGGTAGCAGGAGTTAAATTGACTCTCTCTCATTCAGCCCAGTGGATCATCACTACTTTTTAATCTCCCCTTGTTTTTGCTCAATGTACCCAACATATTTTCCTCTAGAAACTGAAAATTGCAGAGCTTTCTAAGGCCCTCATCTAGAAGTTCAGATATCATCCCTCAAGATGAAGAGAGACAAAAATATAACCTGCTTGTCAAGACAATTTTTTCACAGAGCATGTATAACACCAGAGCAGTTAATAACTAAACTGTCTACTTGATCACATCTTGAATCAATAGTTTCCTAGGTCAGATCCTCACAGTAGGTGACCAGGAGCTAAGCCTCTCATTTTGCAGGCTCCTTTTTGCTGCACTTCAGTGGAACATGGATATTGTTTTTTCTGCTTCTTTTAGCTATCCATTATCCTTGGGCTTGGCTTTGTTTTGCTATTAATTCGTCGCCTCTATATTTTATACATGCAACTTTTCTGTAGTTCTTTTGAACATTAGTGTTTCAACAGCTCAACATTGCTGGTTAAGAACTTTTCTATTTCTTACATGCCAGATCAGTTACACAGAGTAGGCCAAGGGAGCTCTCTCTATTCTTTTAATCTGATTAATCTAATCCCTTTTCTCTATTTTTTCTTTTAATTTTTATTTTGTTTTCTATTTTTAAGTCCAACCTGAAAATCTTATGGTCAAGATGAAATACTTCACAAAGGTAATAAAAGAATGAGAGTTCAATAATTAGTATTTTGATTGTTATTGTTATTACTATTTACAGGTTTAAATAGTCCTTAAACCCTGTAACATGATATTGATCAACATGATGCCAATTGTACCTATCTACTTTCTGAATATATTTTGAATATAAAAATCTCTTTTTCACTGTGAGGGTAGTGAGACACTGGAACAGGTTGCACGAAAAGTTATGGATGCCCCATTCCTGGAAGTGTTCAAGGCCAGGTTAAATGGAGTTTTGGGCAACCTGGTATAATGGGAGGTGTTCCTGAGCATGGAGGATTAAATGATCTTTCAGGTCACTTCCAGCCCAAACAATTTTGTTCTATGTATGATTTTAAACCCTATTTTAGTCTCCATTTATTCCAAATGCCAATAATTGCTCTTATTATCACTAGAAAATTTCCTCTGATGGAAAATTCATAGAATTTGAAGACACACATGAGTGGAAGATTGTTTAGTATTGAATTTCATTTGCTATTTTATGGCAGTAATACTTAGACATCATTATCTGAAAGAATCAGAAGAGGCCTGAAGCCCATGTTCAGAGCTGCCTGCAGGTAGATTTTGAAGTCTGTAGAAGGCCATCTGCACATCACTGAGTACCACCTTTTAGAATCTTGAGCTGTTACAGCACTTGCTCTCCTCAATTTGAATGGAATAATGGCAAGTAAAGGTATTAGTTTAAATCCTATTTCATTTTATGAAAATTATCCTTTTTATAATCTTCTGTGGAATCAATGTCATGTCTGCCCATGTTCCAGCAACTGACCATATCACCATTAATTTCAAAGTATACTCACATCACAATGTCATTTACTGCATAATAGAGCTATAACAAATGAGTCTTTGTGCCTCTATGTATCTGATCTCTGAAATTATCATTTTAATCAGACAAAACATAGCGCAGAAACATTTGAAAATTATAAGGACTTTTATTTCTCTTCTTATTAATTGATGTCATTAATTATAATCATAATGCAGTCAACTTTTTTTCCACATTTTTCCACTGAAACCAAAAGCTGTAGCAGACTGCTGGACCAGAAGACAAAGACAATATGGTGGAAAAGCCCCTCTTAGCTCAAACTTCCCCCTGGAAAAAAAGGAGAAAAAAAAAAAAAATCAGAGATTGTGGGAGTTTACAAAGCAGTTCTGGTGACATGTGAGGGATGGAAAGCAACTGTTTGAGGTTATACACAAAACAGTGAAGAACAGAGTGAATGAGTTCAGTGTACCTGAATATAGATTTAATCACTTAATCACAGATTTCATGAGTGGTAACCCAATTTCTTTCCAAACCAGATACAGGATTTATCTACTGGTGCAATTAAGTCCTCTATTTCTCCAAGCAGAAGGATGGACAGATGGTCACCAGCAGATCAAACCCAAAAGTCAATGTTGACACTCATGTCATATTACTGTTTGTGTATACACCATTAAGTCTTTTCAACATCTATTACCATTCCTGTTTCAAAACAATAAGAAAGAAAATGAACAAGCATCATAATGAACCTCGTGTTTGTTTTTTGGATACTTTTTTTTCTATTTTTCCATATGGAAAAATGTTATAATGGTAATATTAAAAAAACTAAATACAAGGGTGATTTAGTAATATATGACCTTTTCTTTTCTTCTTTTGAAATTACTTATAAATTATTCAGAACTGCATGGCAATCAGGATAATTACTGAAATGACTTGAGAGTTGTTGAAGGACAATATTAATAAGTAGTAAGTTTTCCATGGGCTCTGACAAACACTCCCTTTGTATTCACTTGCATCTGTAGGTAATGTTAACAATATTTCAGTGGGAAAATATCTTCCGAGTCTATTAAATGTAGGTTTTCTACAGAAGAAATGCTGATTCAATGCTTGATAGAGGAAATTTCTAAACTGAAGACATTCAGATAAGTAATGTAATATGGACTACAATTGCCAGCTAGCCTGCGTAAGAGTATCAAACTGATTTTATTAGCATCCTAACATAATGAACCTACTATTTGATTTCATAAAATGCAGCAACAGTTTCCAAACTTGTGTTATTTAAAGTATAAGTGAAAGTTCTAAAATTCCGGGGTTCTTTTAGATTTGGTTGCTGATGACATTGAATGAGTAGCAATCATTTGTGCTCAAGTAGAAACAAGTGTTGTTCAAGCTTTCTGCATGCAGTGTTATTAACTATTACATGACTGGGTTTGATTGAAACAGTGTAGCTACTCAGGGTTAGGATTATAGATGTTTGTTGAATTACTCAGCAACACCTCTGCAACACCAGGCTTTTTACTGTAGCCCTGGACTGATCAGAACAGCCTGGTGACATTGTCATTTTAGACTATTGCAGGACATTCTGATTTGGAAGTGACCCACAAGGATCACTGAGTCCAGCTCATTAGGGAATGGTCTGTATGTGGATCTAAACCATAAGGTTGGCAGTATTAGCACCATGTTCCAATCAGCTGAGCTAACCTCATTAGGGAATCTAAAGTGAAACATAAACTAGCAGCTTATTACAATGACTGCCCACTCTGCTCCTTTCTCTTCTTAAAGTGACTACATGATGCAACAAATCACTGCAGTTTGAGGTACAAATACACTACAACCAACTAAAGCCCAGACCACGTCATGCATTCTATTGTTTAGCAATACAATAAGTAGGTAAGTTTGGGACGTGCTTATTAGCTTATTAGCTCAGTAAAATGGCATTGCAAGAACTGCGTCAGTAACATAATTTAAAAAAGAAATCTTTATTCAGTAAACAGAGATGTACAGAAAGTGAAGGCTAATTTTTAGTAAGCATGACAACACAATTACCACAACAGCAACCCATTGATCATTAAATGACATTAAATCTTCAATCCACAGAACAAATGAGCAAAACACTTTTCTGAGTTTTGCTGACCCCACAATAAGAGGATAATTTCCCCAATACTCACCAAGAAAGCAAAAAGTAAATACACCAGTTTGAAGCAGGGTATTTTTTTTCCACCACAAATACAAAAGATGATACAAATAGAACTTTTTGGACACTTAATTGAATGATAGTGAATTTCCTTACATAGCAGACAGTAAGTTTGGCTATCATTGCAGTATTATTTTGAATTATTGCATTGATCAACTAGTACACAGTGAGCTGCAGTCTTACTTGTTTGCACACAGAAGATCTTTTGACAGTGTTACAAAACATTTTCCAGGCCATGTGGAATTTCCCATGGATTTTGAAACAATGCAGGCATTTGCTGAACTAAAGTCCTGATTCCGGCATTTTAGAGGGCTGATTTTGGTGAAATGCCAGATCAGTTCTGAGTTTTCAGCAGCAAGTAGGAAGGTGAGGTTAACAGGGAGCATTTGACAGCAAAATCTAAAATCAGCTCTTTAATTGAGACAATTTCTTCCTCTCAGTGACCACTTGATCATTGATATTAAACCCATTTAACCCAGGCTATTGTTTAGTTGGCTGCTGATTAATATTTTGGATGATTAAGTAATCAGCATTGTAAATTATCAATTAATCACGGAGGGACAAATAATAAATTACATACTTAACCTACATTTTATCACAGCTAGGAGACCAAGCCAGTTCTCAGAGTTCCCATAACAGAAATGAAGTGACTCTTAGCTATAAATCAACACCATTAGCCATTTAACACTTGACCTTTAAAGAGAGAGAGAGATTTTCCTTAAAGAATATAAAGATATATTCCTGAAACTCTGGTAAATAATGGATGTATTTTCAAATTAGTATTTTTTTCAAATATAAGATTATTTTCATTAAACAAAATTATACTTTTAACTGTCCTGGTGTTTGTGCAAGTGCTCAGAAAAAAGAATGAAAACATATAATATGTAATATCTATGAAATACACGTTAGTATGTGTATAGAATCAGGGAGAGAGATGAAGAGCTATAATGGGTAATGTATATGGAAGTATATATTAATAATATGATAAATACAGTCTCAGTTTATATATATAGATACACACACACATATGTATGCATCTATGCATATATACAAGTGCTGAAACCATAATCAATCAAAAACAATTGTAGTGAGCTGAAGGAGCTTCAGGATTGCTTTTGAATGTATCAGGAATTAAAGGCAAATAAATGGGTAAGAGGTGGTGTCTTTTTATTTGGGCTCAAGCATATTTCTGCAGCTTGAGTCACTGGTGCAAGCACATCATCCTTCTGGTACTTTAACCATGAATGAATGTTCAAATATGTGCAAGGGCCTTTTTTTGGGATGTCATGTGGGCAGTGGTAAACATGCAGGATATCATTTTTTTTATAACAACAATGGTAGATGGAATTTCTAGGCAGACTGTACTCAGGCTCCTGTTACACTCCTGGTATCTATGCCATAGGACCTGAAACTTCAAGATATGGGAATGATTTTATTCACCTTTTCTAACTGGGAGGAGAAAATGAATACAAACAGTATAACTGTTCTGGTTTTTTTACCTTTGAAAACAATCCTAAAAAAAATCCATGATACAGATTCTACTACTAATTCAACTTCATTGAAATTCTCCATTATTTCACTTATGTACTTGAGATCAGATTGCGACTAACCATGTTTACAGTCTCCAAATTATTCTACAAACACTTCTGCTTGCATCTCTTAAGAATTAATTCAGTGTTTATTTTGTTTTGAATGTAAAAAAATAAGCACAATATGAAACGAAAGAAATGCTAAAAATAACTTTTAATTGTAGGAATTTTGTCCTCACATCAATATGATAATATTCTTGTATTTCCAATGATTTATTTTATCTAGTAATTCAGATGGCTGAACAGATTTCAGATTTAAAATATCTGTGGTGATAATAACTTTCTGCAAGATCCAAGTTAAAGAAAAATATTAAATGAACATGAATGTGCATATGTCTGAACATGATTTCTTTCCAAAAGTTGTGCTTTACCACAGAGAATTTTTTTTTAATAATTAGAGGACTACTAACCCCACTCAAGGGCAGTTTTTGCTGGAAAGAAAAGTGGCAGTTATTGGGATTTTAGATTTATCCTTAGCAATACATATCCACTGTTTTTTTTGTCTAACTACAGAGACCTTTAAATTTATATGGAACTGTGGGTATCAGCAGATTCCTTCTGTATTGAGCACACCTTTTGTTAGTGGAAGAAGTATGCATAACTTTCCTTGACTTTCAGCAAACTTTCCTTTCCTTACTTGATTTTAAAAACAAGCTAAAAGCCTGTTTGACAACACAGTGTAAACCTGAGACAGAGAAGGTCCTTCTTTCCAGCTCTTTGATCTCTTCCTAAGTTCATCTCACTTCTTCCCTTTGGTTTTGGGACAAAAGTTTGTGAAGTCACCTATTACTTTGGCACTTCTTATGGCTTTGAATCTGATTTTTGTAACCAGTGTGGTAACTCATGAACAGTTTGATGTTGAACAGAAACAACACATTTGTCCAGTAATATGAGAGCTAATTTAGACCATTTCTCCCTCTTGTCTTTTCTCCTTAATGGCCATTTCTTGAAGGATATTTGATAAACTGTTTGCCTCAAAGATAGCAGTCATGAAAGACGGAAAGAGAGACTGAAAAATAAGGGCAAGAGATTGTAACTCACATCTGACTGGAGACAGAAATGTCGACAAAAATAGTCAAAATCTTCGATGAAATTTGAAAAAAACAATTTCTTCTGGTTGAAAGGTCTCACAGATAAATTTTCCAGTATAAAATCAAAAAGCTGAAAGAAAAGATACTAAGAAACAAAAAATAAGGAAATGCAATGAAAAACAGAAAACTAAGCAAATAAAATCTGTCGTATTAAGTCCCAGTACCTGAGATAGTCTGGGACAATGGGAATTTATTTTTAGCTTCTGTACTGTTCTCTGGTGCCCCAGCAATATGACTAATTTGCATGTGAATATATAGCTATATAAGGAAAAAAAAACCCACAAAAACAAAAAACCACTTCATGGATGAATTCACAAGAAGAAATCTTTAGTGTGAAATTCTCCCTCTTCAATAAAAACCCTTTGCAGTCAAAGGGAGATGAGATGAGATAGTGTGGGCATACAGAGTGACTAGACTTTAAAAAATGTTGTCCAGGAGAACAAACTGGAACTACAGGTACTTACAGGTGGCCATAAAACAAGGGGACAAATATCACCCACAATAAATAATAAAAATAAAATAATTTGGACCAAATATGGACTTGATGCAGTGATGGATAAATAGTTCAGAAGTCATCAAGCATGTAGAATTTGTCCCAAATGACATTAGCTATGATTTTTCCTCAAAAGGGCAAATCATAATTTTGAAAACTTGGTTGTATTAGCGTATGGTTTGCCTCTCTCATTTGTTAACAGTATTTTGAATTAAAGGGAAATGCTATGAATCAGTTGTGTGCTTAGTGGATCAATAAGAATATGGCCTTTTTTTTTTTGCTTTCTTACCACAGCTTTTTCCATAGTATTTCTTAGTGATATTCACCTTTCTTGTTGTCTTTGTTTAGTATTGAGATCAAGTTACAGTTCTAATTTGCTATACTGCTATATTCAATTCCTTTCACTTTCAAATAGGATCTTTGTTCACTTATTCCAATTCTCTCTATCATACGTGGGGAAAGGTCACCATGGATTTCTGCAGATCTATTTCATTCTATCACTTAAATCTTTCTTTTGAAATTTCTTTTTGTTCCAGTGGTTTAAAAATAAAATTAGAAAAAAAACAAATTACAGGGTAGCATTTCCACTACTGTTACTCAGCATCATATCACATTATATACTTCCCTGTATCTTGCTCTTCATTTACACACAGAAATCTGTTTCCTAGACCGTGAAATGAATGGGGCACAGATATATTTTTGCTCAGTATATTGCAAAACATCTATCAGAGATGTAGAGAAAAACAGTTTCTGCTGTAGGAAAATGTCAGTACCAGTGTACATGTGCTCTGTGCCATTGATTGAATAGGTGGCCACTGAAGTATAAGGATAAAAGAAATGGAACTATGAATATGCCTTAGCTTTTTTAGCTATTCAAAATCATAACTATAGTAACTATCATTTTTTGATCACTTTGCCACTCTTTACATTATAAGAGCAGTTTCTACAAGTTAATTTTCCATGTTATATCTTCACATGCTTTCTGGACTGCAACATAGACATTAGGATAGAATGAGCTACACCAACACAACTCTGAGCAGTTTTATGGAGGAGAGGACTAAGGAATATTTGTGATTTAATGTGGTAGAAGCATAGCCATCCACTTCCAACGCTTTTCTCAGAAATCATCTCAAATTCATTACAATCTCCTTACTTCCCCTGCTACTGCAATATTTTCAAATCAAGTTTCTCTACTATACTGCATATCAGGATATAGTTAAGATTTCTTTTTTTATTTTGGATTTCATTTGAACATTTCCTTTCTTTTCTCCTCCATTGTCCTCCACCTACAAAGCCATCTGTTCTGTTGGCAGATACATGCAAATTCTGTAATTGTTGTCATTCTTAGCATACTACAAACCATCCACAATTCAAAGGACAAGGCATGCTTTATTTGTAAGTTGGCCAAAATGTGTGTTGTTGTCAAAATTGCTTAACAAAACATTAGCAGGAACAATATTTGATTTTCTAACTATTTAGGATGTGCATCTGTGTTACCAGAATTAGAAGACTGAATTTTTTTGAAACTGCTAAATACTGTGTTCCTTTCTCATATATTTCTCTACTGTTTATGATGTGAGATTAGCTGCTTTTGTCTTTAGTAATCTTAAGGTTAGATTTTTTTTTTCCTGGAGGAAGCATTGACAACAGTTAAGGTGGCAAACTGCTTATAAGACTGACCTTTTCTATATATGCACAAGCAGAAGAAATACAAACTTCATCCTGTTAATATCCATGCCTCAGCTTGAGTTGGGAAGGAGAAAAAGGAAGCCAAGCTCTTGAATGCAAAGAAAAAAAAAAGGCATGAAAGTTACCCTAAAAAGAAAGTCTGGGAAATTACACAGTGACAAGACTGTATCTTTCTCTTCATATTTCTACTTTCATAGAAAGCTAAAACTGGAGGTGGTAGTAAAATAAAGGCTCACACAGAGTTGAGTTCTGACAATAGATTATTAGACTTTGAGGATTCCCTTCTTAACAGCATCATCTTTTAATACAGAGATGTCTCCCCCCTTTTCTGCTTTTCTGTACCTTTTTCTTCATATTTTAAAAATGAAGGAAGTTCTATTAAGCGGTAGATCCACCTAAAGCGAAGATTTTAGTTCACTTTGTTGGGAAATTCATCCAGATTCTTGATACTTCTGAAAGCTTTGCACAACAGTTCACTGTAATTTCTATCTGAGAAAACTAAAATGAGCATATCTCTCCTACGGGAATACAGACAAAAATGACATAATATGGACTGTATTTGGCATATCTCAGTTACAGGGTGGAGCTTTCCAAGCTATAAGCAGCACTGTGTTGTACGTTTTCCCTATATTTCCTTTCCCCTATATATCTTTATTTAAATTTTATAACATTTAAATGAGTGAAATTAAAATACAGGGAGTTGAGACAAAGATGTGAACAAGATATATCATTTTTTATCACTGAAATTGGTACATACAGTCTTAGGGAGTACTTTGTAATTTAGATATTTAATGGGGTCATGGCATTGCTGCTAAATTGAGAGAGCTTTTCAAAGCCTTCTCCAAAATCCAATACATTAGTGGAAAAACTTGCTGGATTCAACAGATTTTGGTTCTGTTCCTTGATGAATTTATGTTTACTTCCATATGAGACCCTTGGAGATCCAGAAGCTGAACCATTTCAAATATCTTTATTTCCATATGCTCATTTAATAATTATCTTTATTTTCCAGATTCTTTTTGATCCCCTACCCTAGCATCAAAACCACCACCCTTCTCATCAAATGGGAAAATTACAAGGAAAAGAGTTGTATAGAAGGCTTTTTGTTGGGATTTTGTTGTAGTTTGGTGGGGTTTTTTGTTGTTGTTTGGGTTTTTACAGGGTTTAGGTATTTAAATACTGAATGTTACAAACAGAAAATTTTGTTCAACTCTGCCAGTTTCATCCACCAACTGCAAATGGAATGGAGGAATATAGATCATATCTAGGGCTGAAGATAATAAAATATTCCAAAAAAAAACAAAGGCTGCCAGGATGAACAATTTTTAATTTCCAATGAAGTGTTGAAACTTTTTTAACTCTTCAGTGATTTAAATTCTTTCCAGTGTTAATCCTCAGTTGAAAAGTTATACTTACCCATACTAAATAGGAAAGGAGATAGTAAAGAATACAAGGTAGAAGGATCTCTCCAGAAGCTGCCCTGTTTTCTTTGAAGTTTTTTGCTGTTCACACCTCCCAGTAACCCTTAGACAATGCAACATGTTACAATAGTTATAGGACAGCAAGAACCCAGCAACTATTCAAAGACAGCTCAATCATTCTTCTTCCTTCTCTCCTTTTTCTAACAGTAACGGAATTTGAAAATGTATGAGCACCTTTGAGCAAGGATACTGAAGTCATCAAATAAGAATAGGCATCACTGGTGGTGGAAAATAATAAAAGAGGAAAAGACAGACAGTAAATCACTGTCTTTAGGAATCTATTCAGCAAGGCTTTCAGAGAACGGCATTGTAAATGAACTCAGCTGTTGCTGTGAACATCAATCTCTGTGAAAGCCTTGTACACGAACACTAACATCCACCTGGTGACACCCTGCTGGTTAAACAAACAGAGCATGTGGAAAAAAAAAAGGCACAAAAATCTAGCAGTGCTTGTTTAACTCCCATTTCTTTCTCTGATTGACATGAAGCCTCTGTACAGCCTACTGGGCTTTTTGCAGACAGATTACAGCCATTGTCCCTGAATCCAGGTCAGCGTGTGCCAATTTACGTGAGTACCTCGTGTGTGGAGAAGAACATTTGTTGAAAGTTTCTGGGTTAGGAACAGAAAAATTCTCCTATTAAAAGTTTTGTTTCTTGCAAAGATTCTTATGAAGTGTTTTCATAAATCTTGCTTGAGCACACATGGCTTACTCCCTGAAGCTGCTGGGAGTTGTTTCTTCTGTGTATACATCTCTAAATAAGTGTCAGACAGCTTATAATATCTCCTCCACTACAAAGGCAAAGTTGAAGATAAAAATAAGCTTATTAGGCCAGGAGAGATCAATCCCTCTGTTCTTGTCACTGCCTGATGATATACAGCCCACATTAAAATCAGAGTGCCCAGAGGAAAAACGGTTTCTGATATGAATAAATTGCAGATCGGTCACCTGGGAACTGGTGATAAGTGGACCTGTAACATTGCAGAGAGATCAGCAGTGATTCTGACTGAGACTGAGTAAATCTGCACAGTAATAAAGTTCCTATGAACTTGAGGGTACACAGAAATTTTGTTGTTTTTCTTTTTTGTTTAACACCTTTTCTGTCAGCCATAAATTAAAAGGAACACAGTCAAACAGATGAGACCTTAAGCTTTTCAAATGTATATTTCTTAAATCCTGTTCAAATTTGCATATTGAGAAATTCTGGAGGACTTAGCTTCCCTGCTTAAATTTCTGAAAATTACAGAAAAAATATATTTTCCTTTTAAGAAAGTTTGCAAATCCTTTCTCTTCTTTTGCATAATATTATCTACCAAAATATCTTCAAATTCTAAGTATGAGATTACTAGCTGGATTCCCAAAATTCTTTGAAGCAAACAAACAAAGCAAACAATAAACCACTTTACGCTTTTCTGGAACATTTGCTTGAAAGAGAATCAGATGCCTGCACCAATGTTTTTGTCTTATGCAGCATTATGAGACACTGTTACTAACTCACTAATAACAGAAATAAACAAAGGAAATTGCTTAATGCTGCATATTAGTAGATAAGCAAACCAGTTACGTCAACAAACTGTAAAATTTTAAATGTAAGGGATCATTAAAAGCAATTTCTCTATGTATTTTGTCAAGCATAATTTAATTTTCACTACTAACACTCACAGTGCAAAAGAGAAATAAAGCTTATTAAAAAAAAAAGAAAAGAAAAAATCTTAGGAACATACCAAAACCATCCCTGTCTTGAAAATTTCTTTGTAAGAAAATATTTTTATATGTCCAAATTTAAATAATGCAGAGATTAGTCAAATATAAAGTTGTTATTATTATTATTCTGCATATGCTTTCTAGAATGTTCACCTCTTATCCTTAAAATTAACTAATAATATATATATTAATCACAAAAGCAGGTTCAATTAATGTATTAACAAGCTATGTAATGGTGATTGTGACTTCAAAGTACATTAGGAGAAACATTACTGTCATGGAGGAAGGTATTAAGATAACCAGTGCCCTTTCTTATATAAAATCATTGTTTGATTCATTACTAACTGTAAGGTAAAGGCTTTCACTGCCAGTGATACGGAATGCAAAGAATTTGAGTTATATTTGCTAGTAATGAGCCTAAAATCTGTCTAAAAACAGAATCAAGAGACCTCTAGCCACAGTTCATGGCCTTCTTGGATGAATATACAAACATGACAAACCCTAAGATGAGGGTGAGCTTTCCCATCAATCACTGAGATGAAAAATGTCAGTCTGTCTGAAGGGCTATGACTGCACTGTCGTTGGAAGAGACTGTGCAGGCAGTAATGCAGCATGTGGGCTTTCAGTTCTGCAGGGCTTAGCATGAGACTGGTTTATGTCAAGAACAGAACCTCGTGGCTTTAATTACTCGCCAGGTGTTCACAGCACTACTACATACTGTTGTGCAGTTCCATTAAAGGAAAGCTTTAAAGCATCTGCAGAGCCATGAAAAGAAAAGTGCACAGCACCTGCCCACACTTGTTCTTTTCAGAGTGACAGAAAACCTACACTGAACTCATGGAAAGCTATAAAAGGAATGTTTATATGGATTGCATGTCACTTCAGAAAATCTGCAATGGTATCAGGGCACAAAACTTCTTCTGTGCTCTTTTCTGTGAAAGCCATTGTTTTGTGTCTTGGTGCCTAAAAGGAAGCCAAAGGATATGTGCTGCTCTTCAGGTTTTCAGTTTGGTGGCAGAAGCCTGTCATAACAGGGAACTAAGAAATCTATAATGAAAGCCACAGTCATCTCATACAGCCTGTTCAGTCTTGATGCATCAAATAACTCATTGAATTATTGGAGACAAACACAGATAATAATACATTTTGAAACTAAAATAGGAATACAAATATAAATAACAATAGCTGTAGTAGTCATAGAGAAATGACAAAACAATGAGAAAGACAGTAGCTCTTTAAGTTAGTCATTCCAGATTGGCAGCAAACTCACAAACCTGAACATCTAATTTCATGGTTTGAAAAAATTAAGATTTATGCAAAGAATTTGACAAAATAAAGTCTAAAGCCAGTGAATTCACAGATTTGTAAGGGAAATTTGTGACAGCCAAGATGGGAGAAATTAAAAGAGGTAGCAGAACATTTGGTTTTCAGAAGAATCCTAAATCTCGTAACTCTTCTAGAGAGCTGGGAGTCTGAACAAAGATCTGAGTATTAACACAGTGGAAGCATCATCATGACCCATAGAGGAAAGAAATACATTCTTGTTAGCTTCTACAGTGCATTCCAAATACTTTGGTGATGTGATTTGGGTTGTTTTGGCCCTGCACATATGTTACTGTGAGGAAACTCTGATAAGATATAGCTTTGGATTTGAAAAATCTAAGACATAAAAGCAGTGTTTGATGCACCATAATTTAATTGAGCTTCAATTTTTTCTGCTTTATGACTTGGGAAAATTTCATGCATATTTGGTTATTATGATTCAGAAACTAGCAAAAATCATGTAATTTCTAGAATAATATCAAATGTCTATTCCATCCCTAATAGATGTACCATTAGGATTTCCCCCTAAAATAAAAGCAACATCAGTTCATGGGTTAATCTGGTTCCAGCTCACTGGCAGCCACACTGTGCCAACAATGCTCAGTCACTTTCTCCTAGGAGAATGAATGACACTCCTGTGCCAAGAGCCAGCCACACAACATAAATAACTGTCTGTCCCACAGATACCTTCCTCCTCTCTGCCTCCTCTGCTCTACAACAGCCAACTACAACATTTTCCTCTCAACTCATCTAATAAACTGGCATAAGTGTTCTATACATATCTTGAAGCTTGCTACTCTTATTCTAGACTTCAAGAAGGACTTGGATTCTTCAAAGTTTATCTGTTTATTGGTTTTTTGGGTTTTTTTTCCAATTATATGCAGATGTTCTAGTAAGAGATTTTACTTTTCCTTTCAAGCTTTGCCAGAACTAGTTGCATAACCTGATATGTCAGTTCCTCCAAGGGACTAGAAACAAAGGATCAGTGACAGAAAGGGCACAACGCCAGGCAGAGCAGATCTCTGTCACATATGGGAGAGTGTAGAGAGAAATTTAATGGATGAAATTTGGGAGGGAGAGTGGACTAAAGAGTTAACCTTTGCAAATATTTTTGTGTATATCAGACTTTACAACTGAGACAGTTCACGTAGTAAAGCAGACTCCTGCTATAAGACTTAGATCTTGCTTATAATACTTTGGAAAACAGTATACAGTGGCCACTAAAGTAAATAAAATATTTGAATAAAGCATAAGAATTCCTGCTTTTGCAAAGGAATTCCTTTGTCAGGCTAATAAAATGTTCCATTTTTAAAACCAAAACTTCTTAGGGAAGGCCCCATACCATATATTTGTTGTTTCTGGGTTTCACATATTCTGTATTCAGGCAAATTAAATTGAGGAGTTGTGTTTCTTGAACATATCTGATACTAATACAGACTCAAACACAGCAAAATTCATAGACCTCATACATGAAATAGGATGTCAAAATACTCTGTCCCTCAATTCATTTGAATAAAGAGAATGTTATAGAAGAAACTTAATTTCTGCAAAGTGCTTATATACAGTAGTAAATAAATAATCTTGTCGGCAGAATGTGTTCAATAATCATGCGGAAAAAAGACACTATCCAGTTTAAATACTAAGGACAAACCAGTACAGCCAATAAGGAAGCATCATCTCTTCCATGTACTATGACAGACAACTTTCTCAGTTTTACAGATCACCACAGAATTCTGTACAAAATGTGTATATAGGAGTCATATTAAAGACTGCACAGACAATCTTATTGTGAGGCATGTCAGATTTTGACTTCCAGACTTTCATTACTGACCTGCTGAATTTTGCAAGTTCTAAAGGTTTTATTTTTTCTTTAGGAGTTGCTTATTTGTTTTGCTTTGCTTTTCTTTGGGAATTGATTTCACACTTAAAAAAAAAAAAAAAGTCTGTTTTATAAGCTGATATGTGGTGGTGCTGAACATTACATTACTGACAGGTGTTAGTAGCAATTCTGCATGTTTCCATGTCAATCTCCCTTAGCATATGTGCTTTGCAGCCCTCCTTTAAAGAGAAGCCACTATTTGTATTTCTCTATCCTTAAAAGTATTTGAAAAGGAGCCAGAAGAAGGAAGGAGTATGTGGTAGTCAGAGAAATGGGTAAGGAGAAGATAGAGAAAAACACAAATCAACCGGAATAAAGTAATTAATGAATAAATTTTGCTTTATTGTTAAATATCTCTTCTAAATCCAGAAAAGTGAGAACTGTAATTGTTTTTCTACAAATAGCCTGAAGGAACTATATTTGTGAGTAAATAAACTGGGAGTGGGACAGCTGACCCAGAGAGAACAAAGGGAGATCTCATACTGTGTGATGTCATGCTTAGCAAGAACAGCTTAGAGAAAAGAGTGAGAAAGCGGAACAGTCATGGCTGTGGTGTTTGTCTTCCCAAGAAACTTATGCTGGGGCCATGGTCTCTAGGAAGTGGATGGACATCTGCCTGCCAGTGAGTAGTGAATAAATTCCTCTTTTTATTTGTTACTATGCACAGTTTCTGCCTTCATTCTATAAGACTGTATACATAAGTCTTTTGGCCTTTCTTCTGTTTTCTCCTCAACCCAAGGGAGAGGGGAATGATCAAGGCAGAGGGTGGGTGTTTGGCTGCTGAACCAGGTCAAACCATCATGGAGACTTTAAGCAAATCTTTTTCCCTCTGAAATTGCAGCCTTCCCTATCATAGAGAGCAAGCAGAAGTCTTTGAGAGGTTTCATAAACCAGTAAGACATATTTAAGACAATGAATCCTACTGTTAAGGGATCAAAGATGTAATGAACATAACATGAATAAGTCCTGTGTCATTAGTGGCATTCAGAACACTAGTGCAGGATCAAGGTGTTTCTCTGCATAGTGCCAACACCCAGGGTATGCTCGAGACAATACTCTAACCTCTGCAAGAGTAGTTCTGCTGGACATTCTGCTGTGTTCCCACCACACTAACACTGATACTGCCAAAAAAACCTGCTGCAAGTCTTGAAAAGAGATTCACAATGCTTGAAATCTCTGGATGGTACAAGTAGGAAGGTTATTACACCTTCTGACATAGCCTAAAATAGTACAGCAAGTAGGGTTAGGAACATAAGAGGAAATATTTAGATTTAAGATATTTTTGTAAATATTTTTCTTTTAACTCACATAAGTGACATTGTACAGGCTAGTGTTATTATTCACAGAAATTATTCATTTCCAGACACAACCCCCGCAACCCTCCTCCCCCAAAACCCAACAACAACAACAAACCAACCAAACAAACAAAAAAAAAAAAAACCAAAAAAACCAACCAAACAAACAAACAAAAGTCTAAGTAGAAGTTACAAACCACTACAGAATAATTTCAACATATTTATTCCAGTCAAAAAGGAAAACTCAGAAACTAAACCTTCTGGAGTGCTTTTAGCAACAAATCCCATTGATCACAATGTCTAAAAAACTATTAAAATCCAAGACTTTCCAAATGGTTTTTCATCAATGATTCTACAAAGATTTTTGTCTCTGGATCATGATACCTGTGAATTCTCAGCTGGTCCATCTGTAGACCTGGAGAGAGAAATATGTAATGCATTATATATAGTTTTCCTACGTTCTTCTCAAAAAAAATTCCAGAAAATATAGTACTGCTAATATTCATATATAAAATGAAATCCCTCCCTCCATTTTTAAAATTTGTGTCTTGTTTGTTGCAGTGTAAAAGTCTTATATCACTTATGCATGTCAGAAAAGTGCACTGCTGAAAACTTAAGAGCTAGAAACAAATACACAGTAGCTTGTCCCACAACCCTCATGTTCTCCTTCACAATAAAATCTGCCATGGACAGTAGATAATATACTACATTATCTGGCTTTTATGCTTGTGGTAAATATATTTGATTACAGCTCTAACACTGCAGCAAGATAAATCATAATGGATCTACCAGTGTCTTAACCCCCTCACACACAAATCAAAATGCTTCTTTTTTCTGTCACTTTTCCCTTATCATTAAATCAGTAAGTTAAATCAGCTCATGTCACCTCTCTGCCCTGGCTAGAAAACTTCAAGACAAGTTTCGGGCACATCTTGGTTGTCTGAAAAAATCAACAACAACTCCTACTAAGCATATCTGAAATGGATGAATTCAAAGATAAGAGCTTAATAGCACTGCTTAGCTAAATCCTTCTATTTGGTCAAAAGACCAGAGTGGGCTCTGAAACAGTTCATTTTGCTAACACAGATGGATATACCCTAAGTTTCTTTTTTTAAAGCAAAAAATTTTGTACATAGAAACAAAAGGAAATCTCTTGGGCCTGAGCATCTAAATCCATAAAACACAACTTGCACTCCTCCATGCCTGCTCTAAACCAGAGCAGCAACTGGAACCAAAGAGATTTTTATGCTAAATGGTTTTTTTTTGGAATGATCACACATGCATTTCTACTCTGGGCATCCAAAACTGAAAGCCAACATAGATTAATAAATATTTATACTTTGCAAGTGTTTTCCCTGAATAGAAAAATATTCCTTCTCCCTCCAACTACACATTTTATCTCATTGTTGGACAAACATCTCCAGGTTATAAGTTTTATTTTAAGTTATTCTACCTCCATTGTGTAATATGCTATAATTCCTTTTCCTCCTGACAACTGATTCTATATTTCCAGGGAAACTGTTTGAACTACCTATACCACAGCTGTTAATAATGGATATTCTAGCAGTGTACCCTTTACTTGCTGCTGTTCAGTTGTCTTTCTGAGGCAAAGCTCTGTCAAGTCTTTGGGTACAGTCTGAGCCTTGACAGTATCATTAGTCCAGCTACAAAATTCTTTCCAGCTATTTCATGCCCTTTGAGATGAAATTCCTTCTACACCCCAGGAACTTCACTAACAAGGATACTGACCGCTTAAAAAAAATTATCTCTGTGTGGATTTTAAGTTGCTTCAGATAATATTGTTCCACTTAACCCAGGAGGTCTGAGACATGCTCAAATGCCGTGGCTTCTATGCCTCAATGTCTTATCACCCATGAAAATAATGACCAAACTTGAGAAAATTGTATGACTGGCTTCCCAGCACTGTTTTGTTTTTAGGAAAAGCCTTGGAACATGCAAATTTGTTTGTCCTTCCCTAATGAAAAGCAAAGTCCCAGGAGCATCAGACAATGTTAATTTTAATGTTGTCTTTGAATATGTTATTATTTTCTGACAAATCAAAACATGCTGTACCGGCCCACACCAGTAGCCATTTCACTCTGTTGCTTTTTCCCAGCTTTGGCATGTATTCTTTTATTCTGAAATGCACAAATAATCATAGAATAGCTTAGGTTGAAAGGTTCCAGCACCATACACTAGAAAATTATTGCAAAAAATTGGTGAGGTGGAAATTGTTTAGCGCAAGAATAAGATTTCCCATCACATCTCTTTTTGCTAAACACTTTCTAATCTAAATTGCCTGAAGTAGTGAAAATCATAAATTTTGTGGAGACCAGGTCTTGAATATAGCACTAAAGTACAGAGTGTCTATAATAGACAGCTTGGTATTTTTTCTCTGTACATGACACAGAAGGACCTGACAGTAAACATCTCCGAAAATTCCTTATACAACATAAACACTATTTCTGCTCAGTCATAATAATAAAGACTACCACACAGAATGTTGTTTCTGTGTTTCTTTTAACTCTTTGTTCAACATTTAAACTGTATGATCTATTTTTTTAATGTTAAAAATATTTTTTAAGACTTGGGAGTCTCAGTTTCATTAGACAACATTCAAAAACTCATTTTTCTGACTTGGTTCTTTATGAATATCTCTATACCCATTTCTCTTATGACATCTCTATGTGCTTCCTTGTGAATGACATATAGGAACATGATCAAGGAGTGAAACAAAGCTTTACTCTTTAAATGACTATGAGTACTTTCATGCTTGTACTGTGATGCAATTTAAAGTTGTCTGTGTCATCAGTTAATTTTTCTATTATATAAACAAAGAATAGGAAAGACGTGCTGTATCAAGAACTTTCTGAGTATGAATTTGAGATCACTGCATTCATAAATGGTAAGACCTTGAGAGAATTATGCAGGCTGTCCCAGTAGGGCATTAACACACTTATAATACAATCCCACATTACAAGTATCTGAATGTGCCACATATATTACAGGAAACAAAAGTGAACTATTTTATAAATGTGCTTTAAAGAAGTTTAAATACAAAAAAAAAAAAAAAAGAAAGAAAAAAAAAATGGAAACCATGTCCTTATCCTCCACCTGTGAAACCAGGTGCTTTATTTATTGCAAGAAACTGAAAGAGATATATTATACTAATAACACTCTAAAATGTCTGAAAAAGATCTTTCTGTGAATTTGGAGCCCAAACTTGTGAAATACCACAATTTTATGCAGGGACAATGTCCCCATTAGGAATAAGTATTACAACTTTCCACAGAATAAAGAAATTATTCTCAAGCTTATTGATTTATAACAGGTTGAGCAATAAAATTTAAAAGTGATTCTGGATTGTGCTGACTTGTCTGTCTTTTTAGAGACATGTTAGCATGCCACCCTTTTAAAATAAAATGTGAATCTCTTCTGGAGCAGAAGTAAGGAGTACAGACTGTACTGTGTACCAATGGTGATGAAGTTTTGGCAGGTTTATGTATGTGATAATTTACCATATATGTATTATAGCATAGATAAACTGCTCTAGATATCTTGCTGCACACTTGTAGTCATTTCCTGTCATCTTCATACTCACAATGCATCTATCATATTTGTGATACATATAATTATTCTTCTTCCTTCATTAATTTAGACACAATAGTTATACAATTCCAAATGCAAACAATGGTCTTTATTTATGCCCTCCATCTCTGTAATAATGATGTTTTATCTGAAATAATAAAAACAAACAAACAAACAAATAAACAAAACAAACAAATTTGGAACAGTGTTGAAATAGCAAGATAAAAACCAGATCTTTAATGGAAGCTTCCAGCTGCCCCCATGGTCATGGGCACACCCAGCATTGGATTTCTACATTTCCTATGTTTCAAAAATTAACATATCTAAAAAGTATTGTACAATTAGAAGAGCCGTTGGTTAGGTAATTTCCCCCTGGGTTCTGCCCCACTGGAGCTTCTGTCTCAATTTTTAGCCCTACATTTTTTTATGTCTACAACCTATGATGCAAAACAAAGTGTCCTTGATAGACTAAAAGCAAAACTAAATGGGAATTCCAAGAAGGTAGCATAATATGTAAGAAAATTATGTAAGAAAATGCAACTACTATGCTAAAGTGACAAAATGTTAGAAACTATGCTGCTATATATTAAAATTTATAGAGCTACAGATACACAAAAAGCAAAAATCTTTAGGCATCAATGTCACTGAATTTATATTCAAGAGTTTCACTCAACATGTCTTTGCAGGGAATGGAGATCAGTCTGCTCCTCATCCTTTCCATGTATTTAAAATTATTAAATGTAGTGGCTTTGGGTAGTGTGTTCGCTGGCACAGGCACCATGAAGTGAAGAATGAAGCTGTCAGTGTCAGTGATAAATATTTGAGAATTCTATAAGATTCTAATACTTCGTAATGAATCCTGTAATTTTATTCTAGAAAGGACAAGAAGCCAGAATAGTGCACTGACTAAGGCCCTTGAAACATTCAGTGGAATATGTCTTGGGTTTGCAGCTGCACATTAGGGTAACAACAGCTTTATATAATATATATCTACATTTGTTTATAGGGAAATGCTTCTTTCATTTTAGTCATTCTGTTTTGTCTTCCAGAGACTGTTTTAACTCTTTTTGTCTTCTGTGTGCCATGGCGGTTCAGAAAATAGACTTGAGAGGTAGCAGAATTCTATTTCAGTGTAATTTAAGGCCTCTTCTCTTTGAGGAAGAGGAAAGGGACAGACCTTTGTATTTTTATGTTAATGGTCAAACTTAACAACTTGGCAGTGTGATCAAAACAGAAAGAAAATTTTTGGACATACACAAGAATGCTTACCAGCACCTTGAAGTAGTGTCCAGAATACATTAGGGAACACTAGCAGATTTGGAACAGCATAAGGAATTGGCCATCTAGTCAAAGTTAAATAAAGATTTTTTTATCGTTCTCTGTTATTAAAATCATTGTGAAAGTGCACCAACATGCAAGCACAGGGAGACTACATATCTTGATTATTGAAATTTTTGATGAGAGGATCTGTCAAGATTTTTTACACTGCGGATCCGCTGTATCATACCACCAAAAGCTAGGCAAACAATATTTTCAGGACTGTATGTAGAGCCAAAGTCCTATTGAGACCTCAAGAAATCTTCAGGGTTGACAGGATGAGTTCCTCTGGCCAGGTCATATGTGATTACATAAGGATTTTTATTCCATTCCTCAAAACTTTCTTGCATCTGTTCAGCCTCATAAATCATATGAGCTGAATTTAATTTAACACATAAGCTGAATTGATGTACAAGAGAGTTTTCTTTCTTATTTTACCATTACCACCTCCATTGCCTACCTTCCTGGGAAGGCTTTTTTCAGGAAACAGAGAAAAGCTAGCCTAATCAAGCAAGTCCAGCATTTATCACAGCATGACTGTGATATCACAAGACTGTGACAATGATGCTAGCAAACTTGAACTCCCAGATCATTATGTCCTTATTTAATCTCCTCTTGGAGTGGTGAGTGCTATAAATTGGTAAGAATAACATTAGGCCCCATTTTTATGATCAGAAACCACTGTGCAATCTCATAATGAAACTGGAAATAGCTGTTTTGCTGGCTGGTTCCTAAGCAGAAGAGTGAAATAATATTAAAAGTTTCATTACAGTTGACACAGAAAGAGTTTAACAAATCATGACAGTATCTGCATTAGTACACAGTTTCATATTTTTTCTTAACAGAACACGGTAATCTTCATCAAAGAGATGCAAAATGCCACTGATTGTAAGGAACAGAACCTTTTTGAATGGTGTTACCTTTTCTGTATCTGCAGCTTATTGAAACTCTTCCCATCGCTTTTACCCACCGTTTATAATTATTAAAGAGTTTTTTGTTAATTTTGTTTGTTTGTAAGATAAGCAGTTTTCCCCTTAACCATTTTTTTCTTTTATACTTTTATACTTCATACTTTTTCTTTTATCCTATACTATACTAAGCTTTTATAATACAAAATACATAGCATGCATAAAAGCTAATAGTGATTTGAAAGATAACTTTTTATCAAGCTAATTTTGATGATGGCATTTGACAAAGGCAAAACCCCTTGTGAGTCCCTTCATAGACATTTATGAGTCTTTCCTACTCTTGTTAGCAATTTTTGATTAACTAATCTAGATACAGTGAACTGAATGGTAGCTCTGGTCCGCCAGCTTTGCTGCTCATTAGCTGCATTACCTGCTATGGTTCCATACAAAAATACAATGGAGGGCCACCTGAATGTGTCTGATAACTACAGTATGTGGGAATAATATCAACACTCTCTTCACTCCATTGCTCCCCAGCTACATATATTTGAGGGGAGAGCAGGGCAGGGGGAAGGGTTGTTTTGTTTTGTTTTCTCGTTTTTTCAGAGAAAGTCATTTGAGGATATGAAGTAAAATGAAATACAATCAACTTTAGTGCTCTACTCTTTGTGTATCTTGCCTGTAGCTTTATTGGCTTGTGTGAAGCTGCAGTTGTTTCTGTGCTTCAGATCAGGTCCAGCTGTACTGCAATATTGTGAAATACACAATCCACTGTATAAAACTTCTGCTTGTGACTGTATTTCTTCAGTGACAAATGATGAATATGCTGGAAACTCTTTCTCTAAGATGGTTGCAAGAAAAGTCATTATATTTTCGCCATCAAAAACTGCTTCTACCCAGAAAAGGAACTTCCTCCAGAAGTGGTTTGCTGTGAGTGTGGAGATTAATGATGGAGCAGGAAAAAATGCTGGGCATGTGCTTAAATGTTTGTAGGTGTAGAAGAAAGGATTACAGGTGACCTTGCCCCTGATAAGTCACAGTTTTACTAATTACCAATGAAGAGGAACAGTCTTACCCTTAATGGGTCACAGCTGTGATTAATAAAGGTGTGATAAAAGAGGTGGGTTAGCTGGTCAGAGGGAGGGCCTGGAGGAGGAGCCTTTGGAGGAGGAGCCTTTGGAGGAGGAGCAAGGAACCATCCAGAGAAACACAACGAAGAATGAAACAAGGAAGAGAGTTTCTGCTGTAGAAGATCTGCTGTGCTGTCAGTCTGGGTCTGCAGTTAGAACCTGCAGTCATGGTTGAGCTAGGTAAAACCTGGGGTCAGAGGCGGCAAGGAAATTCTTTCAGTCATATTCCCACAGGAAAAAACCAGCAGTCACAGGCTGTGTTTGGGCCCTACAGAAGGAGCTTGCTGCAGCCAGAGTCAGTGAGTAGTTGGATACTCAGGATAACTGAGTTGTAAAGAAGAATAAACCAAGACCCTTCTCATGTTATTAAGTGAGAGTGTGTCTTGGCTCATTTCTACCCCTAACAAGGGATCTGCTACAACAACTGTTAAATAAATATATTAAACATTTGTAATCTATACAACATCTTGACTGTAGAGATTGTGGCAAGTAAATGATAGAAGAAACCAGATCAATGAAGCAAGAACTCTAAAGAATGTGGGCAAAACATAGATTTGGTGTCCTACAAGTCCCTTCCTTTACAGTAATGCAAATTCTATCCTTGCATTGCAGGTAAAGGCTAGTAGGCAACATGATCAATGTGGGATGTCTGTAACTGAGAATAATTACAGAGTACAAAACCTGGGCTTTGTGGGAACATCAGAGAGGGGCAAGATGAGGAGCTAGGGCAATCATATTAAAGAGCAAGATATGATTTAAACATATTTTATCTTCTTATCAAGGGCTATGTGAGGAGCAGGACAGAAACCAAATGCAGCTTTTTTTCCCTTCTAACCACCACCCAAGCACCTAATGATTACCATGAAGATGCTGGGTACGTGTGAGACTGGATTTTAGCTTGGAATTAGAATTTGAGCTCAAGTTGAGGAGACTAAATGAATCCAAGTACTTTGAGTTTGCACTTTAATATTTTTTTTCCCTTTTTTTTAATAAAAATCCTTAACCATCAAAATGAAAACTACATCTACACTTGATTTAATATATTCTTTTCTCTCTCACTCTCCATCCAGGAAGGAGGAGGAGCAGAAAGACACCAGCATGCATGGTATGGAGGATGAAAGCAATTATAATGCAGGATGTAGGAGGAAGAAAATTATGGGGAAATTATCTTTAGCAGTTCACTGATAACTACGTTCATAGATTATAAAAGAATCACTGAAAATATATATGTAAATTACCTGCATTTTCTATTGGAGTTTTCCTCTGCTGTCTAGATTGTGAAACTTAGTGAAATTTTGTAAATTAAAGAAAATGATAGAATAAAAGACAATATATTTGATATTAAATGATTTCTGATGTCAGCCAGATGCATGAATGGTTAATTTGGTGTTCAGTTATTTTAAAAAATGTATATGTGATAATGACTTAATGTAGTCCTGAAAGCAAATTTGTTTTGGAAACACTACAGTTTGGAGTGATGAATGTAAAGCTAAATACTTGCATGTGGATTTTAACCTTTCCCCCCTCCCTTTGCCCCTTCCTTCCAAGAGACCATTCTATTCAACTTTTTGTGCTGGGAAGATAATTCAGCTAGTCATCAGTATTAACTTACAGGCTATGGCTTGGAAATTGTGTAATTTCACAATGTTTTATATGCATACAGAATCATTTTCTACTTTATGATTAGATAAGTTATATAAGGTACAAGTATGGAGAACACAGAAGTTTCTCCATTTTTAGTATTTATTTCATTTTTTTTAAAAAAATATTTCAGCTATTTCATGGGAGAATTAACAGTTATGGATAATAATTTGGGGTACATAGAAGAAATGAAAGAGAAGGATGAAAGATCTGTTCTTATTGCAATCTGAGCTTTAAAAATGGTAATCATAAAGGATGTCCAGTTAAAAGCTTTTGAACTCAAATTTAGTTACACTGATATAAATCAGGAGCAAGCCTTTCAAAAACAAAGAAAATTTTTAAGAAGAAAATCTGTCAATTCTGAAACTATGAGATCTGAGGCTTTGTGTTCTCTTGATTTTTCATCAAACTGTTTAAGAAGCTAAAATTTTCACTTTATTTTGCCCATTTCAGTTGGTTGGTTGGTAAGTTGGTGCTTTTTAGCTCTGTATTCCAAATTTATTCCATGTATGCAACTGCTGTGTTATTTTGGGCAAAGATTTTCTTTAAGTTTAGTCAGACCTAGATTCCTGGCTGACAGCTGCATAAGTTACTGGTGACAGAATGTTTCTTCTTTTTGGGCTCTTTCTTACCTGTTATGCTCTAATTCCTGCTAAACACTGCACTAATACACACCATTAATTCCCCATTGGTAAGAAAAGTGACATCGGAATCAATCTTTTGTCATAAGGGGATCATTTGTTGTCATAAGGTTGATCATTTGTTACTGGTTTGTATTGGCTGGGCATCTCCATGTCTTGGAACAGGAGTTTGCATATTCATAGGGACAAGAGATAGGGTTGGAGATGCAGGTGTTTCATACTGTTTTATGTTCTCATTCTTCCCCTATTTCTCCCCTGTTCATCACTGGGAGTGACAGTCTGACTCAGACTTGAGCAGCAGCTATCTCCAGAGTACACAGCCTTCTTGGACAGAAGTACTGTTTTTGCTATACAGCTTCTGTTCTTCCAGGTAGTCTCTATTAATTTCAACAGCCCCTGTGGTCCCCATAACAAACTGAAGGAAAGCAGGCTGTGATCAGATGATGCTAAGCAAAACCAAAGTCTGAATTCTCCTCATGTTCCTCCTGAACTTGTTTTGGGTAGCCTGCAGCAGTGGACACGTTTGGCCTGTGTGGAACCATTATTCTTTCACAAGAACAAACCATCCTGAAAGGTATTTTGAGATAAAAATTTATGTCTTGATGAGGTTTATGGTTTTTGCTGAAGATATCCTTAGGATGTTCCCTTTTTAAAGGGAAGCTTCAGAAGAGTCATCTTAATTTTTTGTCTGCATCTGATTTTTAATGTGATTTACAGAATATAGATAATCTTCACTGAAAGGAAGACATGTGAGGGTGATCTAAAAGTTGTGCTTGACTAATTAAACAGGAACCTTAACAGCAACAACAGTAACAAACTAAAGTAACAAAAACTAAATCAAGTTTTCTACCTGTGTAATCAGTAAGTTGTTTCAAATAACTGAAACTCTTTCAGAATTCAAAAGAAATTTGAATATGTTATATTGTATTTTGTCCCAGAATTTGTGAAGTAAAATTAATCCTATTCTTTATTGAAAGTAAGAACATTCTTCAACCTGTAAGAGAAAAAGTGAAGTGATAACAAATGCTTCCTTGAAAGTATGTCTTGAGAAAAAAAATTGTAAATTAATCCAAAAGAGAGCTTTTCCAGTAAAATATTCAGCAATACATTCAAGAAAAAGGAAGAATGTGTGAAACTCTGTGCCTATTTCTATTTTCTGCACTTTTTGTATCCTTTCCTTGTATTTTAAATACTCAGACTAATATTTTTTCTGTAAATAGCATATGTTGTGTCTGCTTTACCTATAATTTGCCATTTTGTATGGAAGAACTTAGCTCCACAATTCTCTCTTCTGACAACTGTAAGCAAACCATAATAGTTTCCATAATAGTTAAAATCCATAAGGATTTTAAAAGACCATAAATAGTTAAATCCTGATACAAGGGATAAACAGATTGCAATGAAGTAATTCAGTTTATGAGATGGTGGAGTTTCTTCCTGCATTCTTTTCTGTGTAGTGAATAGTGCCCTTAGTTATGTTTGTAGATAGGCAAGGAATATATACATTACTCATTCTTGATTTAAAAGGTGGCTTGTAAATGGCTGAGATAAGTAACTTTGTCTCTCCAGAGAAAGGAGTAATCTCATACAAAACCTAACCTGCTTAATAGGTTCAACTCTGTGCTGTCTCCAGATAGCTCCCTTCTGACTGCATTATGTACCTGTTCATTACATAATCCTCAAATATAAAATATGACACATTTGAGAGAATTTGGGTAATGAACATATTTCCAGAATTTACTTCTGATGGTTTGAATATCCTGCCAAATTTTCAATACTTACCAGCATCTAGAGAATATTGTCTTATGTCTTAATTCTCTCAAAATCACAGAATCAATTAGGTTGGAAAAAACCTCTGAGATCATTCAGTTCAACCTATGATCAAACACCACCATTCTGCCTCAACAGTGCCACTTTCCAGTCTTTTCTTAAACACCTCCAGGGACCAGGACTCCACCACTTCCCTGGGCAGTCCATTCCAATGCCCAATCACCCTTCCGTGAAGAAATGCCTCATATTATCCAACCTAAACCTCCCCTGGTGCAGCTTGACACTGTATGCTCTTGTGCTGTTGCTGGTTGCCTGGGAGAAGAGACTGACCCTCACCTGGCTACAGCCTCCTCTCAGGTATTTGTAGAGAGTGATAAGGTCTCCCCTGAGACTCCTTTTCTCCAGGTTAAACAAGCCCAGCTCCTTCAGCTCCTCCTCATCAGAACTGTGCTCCAGACCCTTCACCAGCTTCATTGCCCTTCTCTGGACACACTCCAGCACCTCAATGTCCTTCCTGAATTCAAGGGCCCAGAATTAAACAAGTACTCAAGGTGCTCCTCACTGAAAAGCAAACAAAACAAGCAACAGCCCCCAAAAAACAACTCCCAACTTCCATTTGCAGTCTTAATTCCATAGACTTTCTGTAGCTACTGAAGTTGACTCTAAAGTCACCAATGACATCCTGGCCTCGGATCATCACACTAGTTCCTAGTAGTCCTGTCTAATTCCTTATCTGATCCTTATCTGCAGGGAAACAAAGTCTTCTCTCTATTCAGAAGGAGTAGTAAGACACAGAAGCAGCTAACTTGTCTGACAGCTCCTCTTGCAATCCTAAATAGAGTCTAGCACCAAGTTACTTAATAAAGCCTTAAAGATTTTTCTGGGGGACGTTTTGCAAAGGGAATTTCAGTATATTGCATTTGAAAGAGATTTTGCTCCTGTATTATAGAAGCTTGGTGTCAAGAAATGGGAGAATAAAAATATTTTGCAAACATTCCCAGCTGAATATACACATTAAAGGAGAAGATGTCAGATTACATATCTCATCTGATTAACATTTCAAGTGCTGCCTGCTCCAGACAATTGCACTGTCACAAAAAGTGCGATTTCCCCTCCTGCTCTGGCTTTGGTGCCTCACTTTGCATTTGTACTTTGTTCCCAGAGCACCTACAAGCAAGTATTTATACCTGGCACAGCCATAGAGCATGCCTGCATTTTATTTTCACTTTCCATAAGGGCAATCATTGCAGTATAGAGCAAAACTTGTTTTGGCTTTGCTTTGCTTAACTTTAAGAACAAAGAGTTAAAAATGAATGTTGAGATAATGTAACAAGCTATGAAAAATATCAAAAGTTAATGAGAAAGCAAAAAGTGAGAGAAGTGCTTATAAAAAATGAGATCCATCTATATATATGCAAAACATTTGTTGTATTTACTTTGATATTTCTTGTGTGCTACTATCCCCTACACCAAAGAATACTTTTCAGATAAATTTATTATACTTGAAGTCTGATAACATTCTTCTTCCTTTAATATAGTCAAGATAAAATGTTGCTGTCTGTAGCACTTTGTATGTGAAAAAAAAATGTTCATTTTGTTAGTAATTTGTTTTTTCTCATTTATTCGCTTGAATTTAATCCAAATTCCATGGTAAGAGATAAATGGAGTCTTTGTAGAACTAAACATACACATATTATATATGTATATACACATACACCTTATACCTGTGTGTATAATATATACACCTTATTCCTCTGTGTGTGTATATATATACACAAATATATATATAGACAAATCTTATACTTGTATGTATATGTATATGTTTTGTAATGATATATGAGAGTTCTACTTTTGAGAATGTTAAATTGTAAGGAAACTCAGAACTAAAATATAAATAAATGAATAGGCAAAAATTAACCCATTTTCATAACTTTCATAGTACTTATAATAAGAAAAAAGAGGTTTAGAATTTATAAGGAAATGCAACATCCAGAAATAATTTCCTTTTTTTTTACCTTTATTGTCATTTTCTTTCTTATATTAAGTCTTTGTGAGCAACTATTTTTTACCTGTTGCACAGTGTTGAGTATTGTATAAAGGAGAATAAGGCTTTAAACAGCCTAGTTTATAACAGGTTTCTACAATCTTCCCTCCCTATCATTGCTACAGAAATAGACATGATAATGTTATGGGGCACTGAAAAATCTGTCAGCATACTATTATAAAAATGAAAGATTTAGGTTTGGATGGCATTTTTCACATAGCAAAATATAAAGCTAATAATGCCAGGATAGGATATACAGAAAAAAAAATCTTTTTTGATATGTTTTATACTTGTAAGACACACATACTGTTGTCGTTCCTCTTCTTTCACCAATTTAATAAAATACTTGTTTTACCACTCTAACGTTCCAGCATCTCTTACTAGGAGGAAAAAAAGGAGATGCTTGCGGAATCTTTCAGCAATTGCAGCTGAAATCTTCAAATCAAGGATTCTGCTCAGTCTGCAAGAGTTTTTCTTACTTGCCTACCCTAGGAAACTTAGATTTCACATGTAAAAAATAGGTATTCCCCTGTTCCACCTACCTAAATAACAATCTTGATCTACTCTCTTCCTCTTCTGGTAGTCCCTTTCAGATGTTAATGAACATTAACATATAAAAAGCTCAATGCTAAATCTATAATCTCTATTAAAACCAGGCATTTATCTCCTGTTATTCTCTTGTAATTTTTTAAGCTTTCTTTATATACTTACTTTTCCTTTCCCCCATGTGTATTTGCTTTGGTTTCTAGCAGCCCACTTGTGAAATGAGCTGTTCTGAATTGCTCACCTAGATTTCCCTCCCACCGTGCTTTCATTAGCTTTGCAACCACTCAATTAGATTGTCATATCACGTAGGCACATAGACAGCATGTGTTGCTCAATTATCTCTTTTAAAATAAAAAAACCCCCAAACCTAAATAAAATCAAACTACCCCTCCACACCCTCACCCCTCCCACCAAAACACTAAAGAATTTTCTTGCTTTTAAAAATAGAAATCTGTGAAGTTGGTTCTCTTCCCACAAATTGCTAACACTGACTTTCAATTTAAAAATATGCAGGACTTAGATTTTTAGATTATGGAGAAGAAAAAGGAACAAGAATAAAAAATTTTGGATTAGCATAGAAGGCCTCTTTTCCTTTTGTTCAAGCATATGAAAAATTTACTACATAGTCTCCTGTATTACATGGAAATAAGCTTCCTAGAAAGTCAGAGATATAATACACACAATACACACACACACACACACACACAGAGGAAAA
>VYXD01019224.1:592415-616017 GCA_013397195.1 Hylia prasina | reverse complement strand
AAAAAAAAAAAAAGGGGAGGGGATAAAAAAGGCAATGAAAACACTGAAATGCACTGTCCCAGAAGTTGTGATTCTTCTTGTTGATATCTTCACCTGCATGACTGTGTCATACTTCATATCCTTCCACATCCTATGTAGATATCATCCCCCTTAAACAGGAATTACCAAAATGCATTCTAATATGACACATGTTAAAAAAAGATTCTGTCCTGGCTTCCAGTTTAATTACAAACAAGAAGCAATGAGGATTAATGGCTATTAAAAGCAAAATGATGGGGGTTAGTGCATTTATTTAACTATATGAATAAAAGCATAATTGCACATATTTAATGAGGATCTTGGTACAAACTGCATACTACTGTGAAACTCAGATTTTTGCTACCTATTTTATTGTGCTCTATATGAACTACAAAATAATGCTGAAGTCATTTAGCTTAGTAATGTTTAGCCATTTGAGTAGAGATGTTCGTTCAAAAAGGTGCATTGGAACCCTGTCTGGATTTCATGGCTGTTTTATTGAATGTGGTTGTAATTTGCTGAGTTGTACATGCCACTTTCTTTCTGCTGGATGTCCTGAAACATTGGTAAGACACTGTTGCTTTGAAATGTCCAGATAATTGCGAGGAGCAATTAGAATTTCCTCCTTTTGAACACTGTGGTTTTTTCAATAAAGCAATCTCATTTTGCTTGGAGATTCCCTACTTTTCCTGGGGCAGAAAATTAAAATAAAATAAAAATTAAAAAAATCAGCTTTGCAGCAGATGTAGTTTACCAGGATATGCAGTACTGGATATACTTGCCAGCAGACATATTTTACATGGATGCTTTTGGCACACGCTCTGACACAGATGGTGTTTGCTCAGCAGCACAGCCAGAGCACTGGCTCTGGATCTGGATCACCACTCTACCTGGATCTACATGGAGGGTTTAGAAGCAACCAAGTGGTTAAAACAAGTGTAGAAATACCTATCTCTTCTGTTAAGTTTCTTCCAAGCTTATAGCTTGTTCTTCTAATTTTAAATAAACAGACTAGAAGGACAAGGCTAGACCAAATATTGGTTTTCAATCAAAGGGAATCTGGACAGAGGAAGTAGAAGCACACTGAAAAGATTCAACAGCCCTCAGAAACAATTATAAAAAATCAATTCCAATTTCACTGAAAACATTTGTCTTTTTTTTTCAAAACTGAATTTAAGAAATAGAAATGAAGACAGAAGGATAAATTTTATTATTCCTGTACAGTAAAAATGTGCATAGACATTCAAAAGCTGATGCAATTTTTGCTGTCTGGTATTTCTATTTATTCACAATAAGCTCAATAGGTGTTCTGGTTTGAGTTGTGTTGGGCTTTGCTCTCACAAAAGCACCCATTGACTTTGGAGTATTACCGTATTTTTAGATGCAAGTATTCTTTTAGGAGCCCAGAGACTTTTCTCCTTGTGTAAATTGACTAGAACAGCTCTCCTGTGGACACTTTATTTGCAAAGAGAAATATCTTTTTTCAGAATAATTGTTCTGCTCATGACAAGTCCTTTATAGTGAAATTGCAATGCCGGGCATCTTTTCTCCTCACAGGCAAGTTTCATGGTGAGCCTAATCCCTTGTTTGTAAGGAAAGTATTCAATTATATTCTGGAACCTCAGAGAAAACATAGGTAGAATTTAAGTACTCTGAGTATCATATACAGAGTTACCAATGCGCTGGTGAAGTAAGAATACTGCCATATCCTCATCATCCTAAATACATAATTATATATATATATATATACACACACATACATATACTATTTTTTACTGTGTATACACATACAATGCATTTGCTAAATTCTGCTGCCTTGCCCATTTTGCCTCTTCCAAAGCCCATTCCTTATTTTTTCTTCCATTTCTCAATGAGAATAAAAACAGGGAAGAATTTTGCGCCCTCTATATATTGTAATTTGTCCCCTATCTTTGGGGTACAGATGCCAAAAGTTTTTATAATAAACCCTAATTAAATCCTTAATTCAGGTCAGGAATTTTCAACAGTACAAGAATTCCACTTAAGAAAGAGACTAAAAGGTCATTCTCATGATGTTACATCAAACCTATTTTATATCCAATATCCAAATCTAATTTTTTAAGGAATCTTTCCATTTAAATTTAATATAATATCAGGATAGAAATTAACTGAGTTAAAAAGATTCTAAATTATAAAAAAATATCCCTAGAAGCAATAGGAGAACCCTTTTGTCCCTAAATAAACCTTAATCATACAGACTTGGTAGCAGTTAACAGTAAAATATCCCCTGAAGTGTTTTCTTACAGTTTTCTCCTCTTGATTTTTTTACCAATGCCACCATCAGAGCAGGACTTAAGCAATTTGAACAGTTGACTCTGATAGAAATAATACCCTCCCATCCCTTGATTGTCACATTTTGGTGGATTTGTCAAAATTTATTTTAGCTAGAGGGAAAAGAGAAAAACAGAATTTTAAAACAATTTATTCTGTGATAACCAAAATGTCTGTCTGCAAGGAACTTGGATGACAAAAACCTCTGTAGTGAAGGCCAAATATTTCTGCTAGAACACACACGCAGGAATGCAGATTTGAGTGCATTTGTGGTTGTGTCTTTTCCGTGTCTCTAAGGGCTCAGTCCAAGCAAGCTTGCTAGCTTCAGAGAAAATAATTGAAAAATAATTTTGAACACAGCCATTTAATGTGTGGGAAAGACACGCAGATGAGGGGGAATGCAGAAGGGAGGGAAGTGGCGCTTCACTGGAAGTGGAGGACTGTGGCTTTGACTTTGGAAGACAGAGAAGGGTATATAAAAATGGGAACACAGCCCATGACAAAGAAAATTGTTGCCTTTATTCAGTAGCTTTCATTAAATCAAACACTAAGTGGCAATTACTGAGATTCAATAGGTACATTCAGACTTTGACAACCTTCCTCCTCCTCCAAACATGGCTTTTATATTTCGTTTGTCTTGAAACACCTGATGGCTTTGTGATGTGAAACAACTATTACTCCAAACTATATAACACAGTGTGGGACAATCAAGTGATCCGTGAAAGGCTCTTTTATTTCTAGGTAATTTGAGACGTTTTTATTTATGGCTTGTCTGTGATTGTGTGGGAATGTATATGTGAGTGTGTGTGGAATTATATTCGAAGGTTAACCTCTTATATTTTCAGCTCAGTCATGCAATATATGTGTTTTGTTTTGTTTTTTATAACATGAAACCAGTTTTCAATTTTGCTTTATTTTTCATCCCAATCATCTACATATGAAATACTAGGCTTTCAAATTTTGATATATTAAACCAAATTTCATGGAAACAAAACAGGAAAGATAATTTTATATTTTATGATAGATACAACAAAAACATTAGTAAGATAAAATATAAATTATCAAATCTAGCCAGGTCACTCATTTTAACATACATGCTCATGTGTGATTTAATACTATGTTTTGTGCCTAGAAAAGGATAGTGTTTAAGGAACACAGAAATAAAGAAACAAGTGGAATCCAAGTATCTATTAAAGTTCATCATGCTATGAATGAAGTACTTTGAATAAGTTACATCTCAAATACCATTTTTCTTTTAAACACTCTTCTCCTGATTAAATGCTCATTCCAAAATCCCACAAAGAAATATGTTTTGTAAGTTAGTTGCACTCTTGTTTTTAACTTAGTTCTGTACCGTGTTAGGGAAGCCTGAGTATGAACTCAGCAGTAAGTTGTGTTTGATACAGCATGTGTTAGATAACGAAATGCCGTGTGTCCAAAGTGATATCAGCTCTTGATGAAGAGAACTATTCATCTGTATGTGACAACTTCAGATAACATTCAAGGTATGTTGAAACACACATCTTTTGCAAACACACTCTAGATGTGAGTGTTAATGGGACAGACTTATGGTACATCTGTCCCTGAAGAATATTGATTTCCTGATACTGAAAAAACTTTGCAAGTTCTACTAACCCCTTCTAATATATTATTTCTACTTTCTGCAAAATCTTGGGTTTTATCTGTGAAGCATGCATCAAAATAAATATCTAACCTTTCTTAGTTTTTGATATTTATTTGGATATAACTGCACAGCTTCCAGATATATCTCTCTCAAAACTTATAAACATCTTTGCTGTCTCTTATTTTTGTCAATCTACAGGATTTAAATAGTAGGTAAAAACTAATCTTAAAAGGTTTGCTGCTAAAATTAAAGCATGCATTAAAAGGCAGAGTATATTTAATGTCATATTTTAAAAATATTATAATCAGAGATTTTTAATTTTCCTCCAGATTCAAACAAGACCACATTTTTTTTTAATGGATTTATAACAAGTTAATAATTCTGTTTTAAAATTAGCTTCAACTTTAGGGCTTTTGAGTATTAGAGGGCTACAATGGGTGAAGGAGAATAATAGGAAAATACTTTGCTAAGAGGACCACATCTATATCCACATTAGAATGCACATTAATATCCAGATTCATGTATTTTCATATAGCTTGAACTTTAGCTAAGGTTCATAAGGATCATAAGCACCATCTTCGTATGAAAAAAAACCTTTATTTAGAAAGTTCTCCAACACAGAGTATTTGCAAAGTGCAATATCTTGTGCTTTTTNTTTTTTTTTTTTTAACTTTAAAACTGACAGTGTTTCAATAAACAGGTTTCAGTCTTTAAATATCTTTTCAAAGAAATTATCTCCTGGGTTTTTTTAATAAAATCTCTCACCTGAAGAATACGTGTTTCAGTTTATGTGACAAACCTGACTACGGAACAACACTGACATTTCTATACTACATTTCAGGTTTGTGTTTTTGATTTTTTTAGACAACAGCCAAACTCATCTATTCCTCGCCATTCAACCTGAGATGTGTAACACACTGCCAGCTCTCTCACTGCTCCCCTTCAAGGCTGGCAGATATGGCAGTGCTCCTCTCCAAATTTTCAGTGCCACACTGGACAGAATCACTGTGAAGCTTAACCTGTATGTGTAGCAGGCAGTGCTGGAAAGGGAGGGCTACTGAAGAGATGGAAAGCATAGTTTAAAAGAGGAAAAATGGTTTAGAATGCTAAACACGTTAGTTTTACATCAGTTAGTATTTATGATTTCATCACTGCAACCGATATTTTCATTTTTGAAGCTGTTTTGCTTTAATAATTCAATCTTTAATTAGCAATATATTTAAATTGGGAAAAAATGTTGAATCTAAGAAATCTAAGCTACTTGAAATGTTGTTTTTCCTGTTATGTTTTGTTGGGGGGACGGGGGTGTTGTTTTGTTGTGGGTTTTGTGGGTTTTTTTAAATTTTTTTATTATTATTTTTGTTTGTTTGTTTCTTTTCAGTTGGGTTTTTGCTTTCATTCAACAGATTGGCAGATGTGTAGGTATGGGAACAGACCATGTTTCTCTTATATAAAACTTTTTGAGTGTTCCTCTAACAAAAATATCTCCTTGTACTGATCACAAAATTAATATTTCATTTGATTGCTACTATAGCTGCTTGTGAAATGAGATTTGGTGATGTTTATCCTTAACAACTATGCTAAACCCCTGAAAATTCAATATTATGAAATAGTCAAAACTACTGCTATTATTAGGATACTTTTGATGCAAAATTACTGCCTGCCAGTGCTATTACTGTGAGTACTGCAATCATTTTACCCCCTATTCCTGTTACTGACTGCCATTGTCATGATTGTTTCCATACTGTTTATTGCTGCTGCTACAACTACTACTATTAATATTAAAAACTGGTCACTGGTTTCAAATTGCTTCCATTTCAGAGTCAGTGGCATTGCCAACAGGGGATCCTTTCCTCTATTGTAAGTCTGCAGTTAGATAAAACACTTTCTGATACAATTTATTCCTTGACTAGAGAGAGCAAGCCTAGATGACTAGTTTAGACTAGATTCCTTTATACAACTCAAGTTAATGGAATGAATCCTATGTTAATGAAGAATCTTCATGGAATGAAGAAAATATGAAGTTATGAATTTACTGATCACTTCTTTGCAGCAGGATGCTCTAGTCACAGAAGGTTCTGATTTATTTTACTTTCAGTTGTAACTCACCCAAGCTCATGACAAGAACAAAGTGGAACTTAGAAAAGACAGAAGGATCTCTTACACCTAATTTACAATAACACTCGTCTCTTATCACATTCTTCTATTGTCGGAGTGCGGAATCAGAGTTTTAGTAATACTCAAAGCACAAATTTACTATTTGTAGAAATCACTGCCAAGAGCAAATGCCATATAAATTCACATCTCAGTATTCTTAATATTAGGGAAAATCACTTTCTGATTTCTCTTGGCTTAGAGAATAATATGCTCTTGGCTTGGAATATCCTTTGTGCCAGTTTTATGCCACTAATAAGTTATATTAGCAGCATAATACGTGCATCATTATTCTTACCAGCTAGTCTATGTCTTATCTTTCCTTCATCCCTCCAAAAACTCTTTGTTCTGGAGACAAGTAAGCAGAAGAGAATTTTCTTTTTCCTGAATATCCATTGTACGATCCAAATAGCTTCCTATTCTGCAAGAGTTCTTCCAGTTAGAGGTTATGATTTGGTTGTGTTTGTAGAGGGATTAAATATTTAATATGTTGAATTGGTAGAACAAACATCTAACTATTGGATACACCTCTAAGAATTAAAAGTTATGTAAAAAATGAGACAAACCCAAGCAAAATAAAACCAAAAAACCCTTCACATTTTTTATTTTTGCTTTATGTAATCTGATCTGGATGAAATAGTACTTTAAAAAAGTGATAAAAAATTCTTTTTCTTTTATGATATGAAATCAAGCTTCTTCTCAATTCATTACTTCTTTTTTTTTTTTTTCTCCTTTAAATGCAGATCAAACAAGTCATGTGCATCTAGGAAAATATTTAAAACATGAAAAGGACATTAACAGAAGTTCTCACTTTTATCTGCTGCATGTGGTAGAAATATAAAACAAAAGAAAAAACCTAGGGAAGTGTTTGGAGATTTGATAAATATAAAATAATTTTACACAATCATTTTTGGCTTCTGAAACACAGTATGTGGTAAATAATTCAACACAATTCTTGTTATAGAGAATAACAAAAAGTTTTCTATGGAGAACAGCAGATAGTTGTTATCTTTCTTATACCTAGCAGTATGTTGAAAACAATGTAGAATGCTGTGGTTGCTTAATACAGTTTTATGATCTAAATCTGAACTTACATGTGCCTCACTAGGTTGTAGGAGCTTCATTCAAAACATATGTGTAACCCTACTCTAGCACAAAGAATAAATGTGAAATGCAAAATTCTCAAATCAACAGGAATATATCAAGATATCTGCCACAAGGACAATCACACAGGTTACTATGAATAATAAATGAATCATTTTATTTCTAAATGAGCTTTTCCCCTCCAAAATCAAGAAAATGAAACCATCAATCCTCTATATCAAGTCAATTAACAAAGTAGTTAACTTTGACCTTCAGAAGTCCTTCGATGCTTGTTTCTTCAAAAGTTGGGAAGACTACCTTTTTCTTTGTATTTGTAAAGTTTTTTGTAAAGTAAAGTATAACAGGCACCTAACTCAGACCGCAGTTCGTCTTCTAATGAGCACACATCAAAAATAAATCATGATAATCAACAGATGAGCTTGAAAAAAATAACACTGACTTGCTAAGGTGCTAGAAAAATCAAAATTCTTATACCTCTTAAAAGAAAACAGCCATCATGTCAGCTTTTATCTGTGTTAGGGAAGAAAAATATTAATGCTTACCAAATAAATACATCAGAAGATAAAAACATTTTCAAAGTTGAAACTGGTCTTTAGAGAAAAAAATGCTTTAAGCACAAATAAAAATATTTGGCGTTGTTTTTACCTAAGACAGCAGATAAAGCATCAGAAAAACATCATATTTACTAGTGAAACATGGAGATTTGTGATTCTGTGATTTGTTTTAAATAAGGTATGTTTTAAATTGCCCAACAGCAGATATTTCTCCATCTCTCTATTGATGAATAATCCATCAGTGCCTCTTGACATCAGCACTTGGGAGATAAACTTCAGAGAGATTATAAACTCAAACAGCTAGAAAATGATATTTCATCACGCAAGTATTGCAGAGATTGGTTAGCCTTTTCTTGTTTATTGTTTTCCCTTTGAGCAATATATATACATTTTGTGTGTATGGGTTATTTTAATTTTAAATTGTGGTAATCTGAACCAAACATCATCACCTGTCCATGCTTATATATTCAAAACCAGGAAAATGTTGCAAACTGGTCATAAGAAAGAAAAATTAAGAGTTGAAATATCTACAGCAATCACTCATCCTCAGAGCGTCTGCTAAAGCAAGTACTGGTGAGAAACTTTTGATTAGTTCTAGTAAGGTAAACATGAAAAATACAACGAAAATATTCCCAGGGCAAATTTGAAGTATTTCATATTTGATTCAAGCTAGTAAAGGGGCACAAAGGATGGAAGGTCCTATTCATCATACACTTATAAAGGAATCAAACATTGTTCCACTGTGCCTCATGAGGTGAAATTTCAAGACTAAGAAATCTACAAACACAGGTTCAAAAAAACATCTCTTCTTGTCTGTGCTCAGAATACAAAGAGGATGTCTGCAACTGTCATTTCCATTTTTCTAGACCTTTGTGTCGATTTGTGTTCCCTTCTACTGTGGTTAGAATGAAATATTAGCTTGAATTATGGCTAAGAAAGTCTAGTGAAATATTCTAGCAGCTATATACTTTCCAGAAAGGTGCAAAAATTTGGAAGTTATGGAACAAGAAAACAAGACAGATACCATGATCTCCATGAACTGTCAGCAAATTTCATAAAATCCACATATTTGAATCAGGGGTTGATCCTTGGTGAGTGAATAGTCAGTATCCTCTTCAAACAAATTTTTGACTCATACAGTAGCACAAAAAATGAGATTTCTAACTTTTAAATCCATGTAAACCACATTTTTTAAAAAAATTAAATAACACCAATTATTATTGCCTTTTAAACTAGATCTATAGAGATATTTAAATAAGAGGTAAGAGTTTTCGTCAAATTTCGTGGGGTTCTATGATGCCAGATTCAACTTCCTTCTGGACACTTCCCCAGTGGCAGACCTAGACATATTGCAATATTTCACTTTCTTTAGTATTCCCTTCATTCCTCCCCCTCAGTGTTTTCATGGTAACGGCAATCAGGCACTGGATCACCAGGGAACATCCCAACAGATCCCTTGTCTCTGTGAGAGGGGAATCAGTGGCTCAGGGCATGACACAAAATGCACTTGAATAAAGTTGCTTGTCCTCTGGATTATCTTGGCTCTATTTCTGGCATTCCCAAACTTGGGCAACTTCCTTAGGAGCACTTACTGGCAAGCCAGCTTTCTCATAATCTTGCAGGACAGGAATTTTTATAGAGTTGTCCTATATATGTGCCAAGCATTTGTAATAGTAAAGCAGCTCCGGAGATCTTGAAGCTGATAAATCCACATGAATTCATTATTCTTCTATTTAAATTTTGAAAAGTTTTAATACCCACACAACACAAACAGCAAGTAAAATAATTTTCAAGGACAAATGAGAAATACTGTAAGGTATTTTAGGTTTTTGATTTCTAGAATTTGTAGCCCTTCTGTTACAAATTCAGGAACCAACCACCAAAATTTGGCCTAGGGTTTTATTATTGAATCTCTTGCCCAGAGTCTTGATTTATCAAGAGAATTACTGAAGATTTTGTAATCTTTGAATGAAAGCCAGGTAAAGACTGGAATGAATTTGGGTATGATTTGTGGCTCCCTATTAAAATCTGATCAGACTCAACTGTTCTGTCTGGAGTTTTCTTTTTAATTTTTCAATTTGACTGATCTTGAAATTTAGGAGTGGGGGCTAAGACAGAGAGATGAAGATACCATTGTGAGGCATTTTAAAGAAAACTACCACAGTCACACAGACTTCTGCTTTCACCTTGAATCAAAAAATGGTGCAATCTTCTTTTAAAAAAAACCTACCCAAATGTCTCACTAACAACAGGGTACCTTTGATAACTTAATTTAGTTTATTGCAGTATTTACTTATTAGTGAAATTTGTTTTCCTTCTCTCATTCCAACTTTGCTTCGCTTAATTGTGCCTAAAATTATTTAACCCCATAGGCTAAGACACACTTAATTTACTGCCCTGAAGTGACAAATTTGGATTGTATAAGAATCAAATACACATGCCATGTCCACAGAGAGAAAACAGTACAAAGGCTTCTTATGAGCTAAATCTCGCATGAGCTTTCAGTCAGGGACCTGGGCTCAGTACTATGAGTTAGTCACTTACTTTTGTTACATTTCTATGTTTTACCAACAGAAAGTGACCCCTGCACCACAATTTGTGGCACTTTTGTTCTTCACATATATTGAATTTAAAGCTCCCAGCCCTCTGTAGCTTCCCATGCACACAGAGTCCCTGATCACGCCCTTTTTGGATAGGATATTTGGAGCCAATGCAGCAGCTGCTTAATCCAAGTTTTAAATGAAGCTCACTGCAAGCATTTGCAGCAGTGAACTAATCAGGTTTGATCAATGAGAGCCTTTTCCTCCATAAGTTTAAGTATTCTAGACAAGTGCTATGAATACTTCTGGCTCTGGGTATGGTTTCACTTAGGAATTTGGAAGGGGTGGGGTAGGCTCACATGGGTAAAGTGGGGCATGATGAAAGTTTTCCATGGAGAAAAGAATTAAAGGTTCAGTAACAGAAAGATAGGGAGCTGAAATATTTATGTCAGAATTATTTCTTAAGGAGATCTCTTTGGGGAATGTACTTAATTCATTATTTCAGAAAATTCTACATCTTCTGAAAGGAATACAAACATACCCAAAGACAGTTCTGAGGTTTTATGCCTAAGAAACTTCCTACTTGCCTCCAAGGCATTCAGTCATCTTGTTTACTTTGCAATGTCTGGGACACGGTAACAAACACTTTTCATGATTAGGTCTCGGTGAAGGTTTCAGAGGCCATAACTGGTTCACAGCTGTCAAGGCTTTTCTTACCATTGCAGGGAGCAGCTGATTATTCTCTTCAGTCTCAACAGTGCATCACTTTACACATGCATATAAGGTTTTGGAGTTTTTTCTGGGGTTTTTTGGGTTTTGATTTTTTTCAGTTTATTTCTCTCTTTATCTAATTACAGAGTCATGTATAATATAAAATTCTTTACTAGCTAATTCAAACTTGAAGCGTTAAGAAAAAAAACTATCAAAAATATTATTCTGTAGTTATTAGTTCTAATTAATAAAGCCAAAATCACCTGCAGGAAATTTAATTATTTTACACTCATTTTCTTGGAGAATTAAAATCACAACATTAGCAGGAAAAAACTCCACCTTCACACACCTAGAAAAGCCCAACCAACTAATCAACCAAAGTAAAAACAAACAAACAAAAACAACAACAACAACAAAAAAAAAAACAAAAACAAACAAACAAACAAAAAAACTCACAACACCAAACCAACATCCTCTATTCCCTCTGAATAACAGGAAGCAATAAATATCTGAAGCCTAGATTTTTTGGTGCTTGGGGTGTACAGAGATATACACAACTGGCAGGACATTATTTTTAAGTTCCTGTTCACATACTTATTTTAGTGACTAAACCAGGCTAGCAATCTTTTTCTCTGGTCATCTTAGACTACCTTGTATTTACCCTTTCTTTTTCCTTCCCCATTAGTGTGTCATTGCCAGCAGAGATGTGCATAACCTCTCATGTAGTTGATGGAAATCATCAGAAACTTTTCTCTTAGGGGTCAAATGACTACAAAAGAGCCCCAGGTGAACAGAACAGTCTACTTTACATATCATAGGTATCCACAAATTTCATTCTAGAAATGTTTCTTTTCATTGACATAATCCCTTTCCCAGTCCTAGATCTCATTTACTGTCTATATAGAGACCATTGAACTAAATGATGAACTCTGAGATGAACTCACAGGTTACACCACAGATGTCAAGTTCTGTGGGGGTCTCCTGAAGTGACCACTAAGAAAAGCTTAAGAAGTGGGAAGGTGAAGTATGTGGCAGTTAAAAAGAATCCTACATATTTCATTGATACTAAATAATGGTAAGCACTTTCATGCAGCCTAGTTTTAATTTAGCTTGGAGTTATAGGTCAGGAATTGTTTTAACTGAGAAGGCTCAGACATGATTTCTTTTAAAATGTCCTCTAAATATCCAAAATATGAACACATTATTTCTAATTCACAATTAGATTATAAAACAAATTTAGAAAATCAGTTTGTCCATGCTATGTTGCTTTTCTTCTCTCCCTCAAGTAATGTGATTTAATAGGCACTTATTCCCACAATGTGGCAAGAATTGTAGGTCTACCAATATAAATATAAATGACACACTGTGATGTCTGAGTTGACAATAGTATCTTGTTTCCATGTTTTCTTTATGGTGATGTTTCTGGCTAAACCATGGGAAAGGGTCAAAGAGAATTTAAACAACATTAGAAGTCATTAAAATGTGACACATGCAGATCTGACATTCTTGTTTCTGTGTTTTTAAATTCAAGCATGACTTTAAGAATTGTTTAGGAAAATTAGGATACTCAGCTTTTACTCAGCTTTTTTATATGCTTGATATTTTATTATGGGGTCAGTAGCTATATATTCACAAAGATGTGATATTCACTTGAGTATTAAAAATTCATATACTGAATGGGTATATGTAAAATATTTGACTAATAAGATGTTTTGGAAAATTGACTTATAAATTTTAAATTGAAACACTGTATTTGCTTGGAATATTACTTTTTCCTCATTCTTAAGGGATATCCAGGGTGTTAAATAGTCTTGCCTTGGGTTTATTTTATACCTGGCCTAGATTTATTACTTTTAAAAGTAAAGGAATGCATCTAAGCCTAAATGCACATAAAACTTACATGGATTGTGGAATTTTTAAAAAAAGACTGATAATGCACATTTGGAACACAGTGTGTCTTTTTACATACTGCAGAAAAGAAATTTAAGACTGGGTAAAGTGTATCTATACTGTAAGAATTATCTGCTTCCTGTATATTATCCTTATATGCTCAGATAGTGATGGAAAAGTATTGTTTTCAAAACATCTTTCTCCATGACTGTGGTGGCTTCTTTTGCATTTAAGGACATTTAAGGACAGATGTATCTTTTATTAAAATTCACAACACTGAATGTTTTTCTATCTGTTTTCATTATGTATATTGATTACTGTAAACTCTTAGTGATCATTTTTCCACGGCTTCATAACAAAAAGATTCCTAACAGCATTACAGGGGTTTTTTTAAGGTTTTCTATTGCAGTCACAAGAGGAACTCCACTAAAACAAGAAGGACTACATTCAGGCAAGTTGAATTTTTTTTGAGACAACTGAGATTAGGTGCCTACAGGCCTGTGTCTACATGTGAGGGAGGTGGCAGACCTGCCACTACAATTAACAAAGAGAAAGCCAATATCATCCGTGCAGCCTAAAATACTTTTTATGCTGACATACTGTAGGTGTCAGCTTTAGGATAAACTCAATGACTGTCAAAGCTGTTTTGACTTTATTCATTAGGTCTTATTTAAGTAATTTGTGAGCAGAAATAGCTATGTGACTTAACCGGCAGGTAAACCATGTGCTAGAGAGAAACAGACTTACTAACTTACTTAATTTCCAGACAAAATAGGTTCTTCATGTATGATGGAATAGATTTTGGGAGCACTGCAATTAAGAAAAAAACCCTGTTTTTTTAATCAATGGAAATACTCATATGTTTTGTTTTTTAGGTAGTATATGATATTTTCTTATTCACATAATAATATTGACTGAGCACTGGAATAATTGCCTGGATTCACTGATCAAGCTTCTTTCTATCATTAGTTAAGTTCTGTATTCATAACTTAGTTGAATAATTGAAAATCCCATATGCTATTCATAGTAATGATTAATTATTAAATGCTTTGGTTTTACAACACCCAGAAGCTGGCTTTGTGGGTTTTTATTGATAAAAAGTCACAATATACATTTTAATCTTACTTTAAATCATCTATGAAGCTAAAAATTGTCATTTTACTGAAGTCAGAGTGAAAATGTTTGGCCAAAGTAATGTAGCAGGTCAAATTAGAGATCCATAGTGACTTTTCCCTTCACAGTTTTAATGAATTTAAATTAATCCTAACAAGTCTTACATGAGTCCTTGAGAAAAGAGTGAAAAATTATGAATAAAATGGAGTTACTACTCAAGATAAACAGACATCTCTTCAAAAGTTTTTCACCTACCTACAAATACCAAGTTAATAGGATATATAACTAGGATATGTTAGATCACATGAGACACAGAAAGAGTCCTGGATAATGGAAGAAATGTTAACTCTGTTATGAGATTTGCTGGTGAGAAGTCAACAATATCTGAAAGGAGTTGAAGAAATTGTGGGGGTTCAATTAAGGATTTTTTAATCTGTGTGTTAAGAAAAATAGGTTATCTGAGGCTCCTGAGGATAATTGCCCATGTGTATTTTTATACAGGTTTATGATTTTTTTGAGAATATTGAATGTGAATAAATAAAGGCTCTTGACCTGAAAACCTTTGAAGTCAAAGTCCATAGCTTTTGGGATTTTTTTAATGATCAGAGTATAATCAGTGCCCTTCCTCTAAACTATCCGTCAAAGGATCTTACTCTCAACTCAAAACAAGATTCAAAAGAAATTTTAAGTGACATTTGTCACTGATAACACCACTTAGTATCCTAATGCAGTAGTAAAGCAGAAAGACAGATATTATGATGATAAGGCAATATGTAAACTTTTGTTTTTCCTAGGGCTTATTTGGATAAACTCTTAAAGACAATAAATTGTATCAACATTTTCTAATCCATTCCACAAACAGTAGACTAAGAAGATCATGGCTACCTGTTAAAAGCTATTCCAAAAAAGGGAACATGTATCCTGAAGTCTCCAAGACAGAAAGGCATGAAGTCTGCTGGAATTTGTAGTTTGAGAAGAACACTCTAGAAACTTAATTATGTAGAAACAACAAATCCCTCTGCTCCAAGCTCGTCTCCTTATTTTAATGCTTATCCCACAATCCCATGGTAGACAGTTCAAGAGAGTTCTGTTATCTTTCATATCACTCAAGTACTATTAGAATTAACAATCCTGCGTGAAGTGTTGGGTATCAAAATTTGTCATATGGGGCCTCCAAAGTCTAACTGACAGGGAGATTAAATGGTCTCCATAGAGTCTGTTAGTCATGGAAATGTTACTTTGGTGTTGGATTTTGTGAGAATCAAAGGATGTGGTGTTGCTCAGTTGTCTTCTTTTGTTCTATGTGTGTCTGATTGCTTGTGCAGTTATTTGCTCTTCACACAACAGAAATTACTTTGGACTGCTGAGAGGAAACAATAGGACATCTTCAGAGAAAGGACAGAATTAGGCAGTTGTGTGTAACAAATTCCTCTGAGTGGGAATAACATCAATCAACCAGCTGTTAGGGTTTTTTTGGAGTATTCATTGTCTTTCATTAAAATCATTACTTTTCATGAAACTATTGCTCTTATCCTGTACATTATCAAAATGTACAGGTTTCTTTAGGTAACACAATAAAGTGTTTAAAAGTTTATTATAAAAAAAGAATGTATGTTATAACAAAAGTGATTTATACTCAATAGCCTATTTAGAATATATAAGAGTGTAAAAATGTCAAGATGTGAGTTTGTCAAACATAAAAAGCAGCCTTGCTTCTGGTGAAATATGTGACTGTTATTGAAATATTTTTTTTCTTCTCTTGTGTAAATATAATCAGTCTCAACTGAAATGACTTACAGCTCAATTATACTTTGCATGTAATCAGTTCCAAACTCTTTGTAGGTGCACAGAGATGTGGAAATCAGCAACAGATCACAAAAGAAAACAGACAATACCTTTATTTAAAGGACTCCTGAATAAAATATGGGAATAATACAATATTGGGAACATTGTTGGTGCTAGGCAGACAAAATCTGACAAATAAAAGCTGGTCAGAGATGTCCATAAAACAAAAGCCTTCAAAGATGTCAATGAACCATCATGTCTGCAGATATCTCCATTTCTTTTTAATTTGAAACTTGTGCTTAGCAGCACTAGCAGAAAGAGGTAGATAAGATACATAGGGGGAAAAGATTTTAAAAAATATGAGCATAAGAAATTTCCAGTGTTCTGTCTTTGGGTCTGGAATTTTCAAGTACTAGAGGAAGAAAAACCTTTGTTTAGTCTCTTTTAGACATATTTTAAGATACATTATTTAATATAAAAATTGACTCTATCACTTTCACCCACCATGAAAGTTTATAAAATGAAGACTTACTCAAGAAAATTAAGAAGGGTTCACTATTTCTGATATATCTGGTTGCTAAACAGGTGCATTTAAGCAGTAAACTTGTACGTATTCCATCAGATAATAGATGGAAAGGGGGTCTCCTATAAGAACTGTAGATATATCTAGCATGTCTATATGTCATAAGAATAGAATGAGATGTTCTGGTGGAAAACAAGGAGATAAAAATTGTGAAGCAGTATATTACTCTATTACTTTACAGTAGAGGACAGAATGGAGTGCAAATCACCATAATAATAAAGCATAAAGGTAAGCAATCTTCCCCCCAAACTTCAGAGAAGCTCTGAACTTGCTATATGTGTTTGGATTAATACCTGAGTCTCTGATGAAATGGGAAATACTAATGAACAAATCTGATTAACTGCTTTATTCTACTATAATATTAGCCTTAGTTTCTGCCTCAGGAGAGTATATTCTGATCACTCATACAAATAGAAATGGAATAAAAAAAGGTAATGAAATGGAAAGCAAAATTAAATGTGATTTAAATACAATTTTACAGAAGTGGAGCACATAAAATCTCAATCAGCTACTGCTTTAGAAAACAAGATTGCTGAGCTTTCCACACATAATAGGAACTCCCTCGATAATTCTCTGGTTTGAACAGTAGTTGCAAAGAGTGCAAGATGCATTCATAAGCAACAATATGTTATTGCCAGCACTAGTCACTACAGAGAATACGTCTGTTTTGATCCAAATTTTGAAAATTTCATGATAAAAAAAACAACTCACTAAAGCTGAGGCATTTTAGATCAATATTTTCATGTGTGGGGCCTTTTTTGTTTATGAAACCTTTGATGCTCAACTGAGCTTTTCCCACTATGCTAACTGTCCTGCAGAAAAGTACAGAATTTAATTAAATTGATCTTTTTCCTGATTAATATCGCTAAAAATTTTATCATTAGACTTAATATGCACCTTTACTCCAGAATACTCAAAACTTTTCTACTTCAACTATAAGATTTCTGAAACAAATGTCTGAATATTAATTTTTACAGTAGCTGAATCTTCCTTGAAAAGAGGTTAAACCAGTCAATTAAAACACAGATATTCTGCTATCATTTTCTGCTGTGAAATTACAGACAATTTGGCAGTGGTATTTTTGTTTTTTCTTTATAATCATGAGGCTGAACAGTGCAGGAGATCAGACATGAGACCTTGATCATGTCACGTGTGTCAGAGCAGGTCTAGAATAGCTGTGAAATAACTGTTCTGACAGGATGAAATTAATTAGGAGCATGAAATCATATGCTCTAGAAGCAGTAATTAAGTTGTTTACCTGAAGGTGAAATTAAATCTTTTTGTTCTATGTTCCATACTATTTTATGGTTTTCTGGTTCACATTTCTCTCTCTCTGTTGTGCCTGACCTCTTTAGTTTCTATTCATATTTTTCATGTTTTAGAATCCTATTCTCATCAACATGCACTTTATGAATATTTTATCTTCCAAATAAGTGTGTACCCTTTTTGGCAGATAAAGAAGGAGCAAAAATGAAGTTTATTGTAAAGAACTGTGGTTATTATTTGGTCTTTAGAGATGGTGCACCAGTCTACCAGCCAGGGTAAAGGGATCCTGCAAAATGTGTAGGCTCTTGCTACACAGCTACTGCTCCCATATAGCAAACTACAATCTTTTTTTTTTTGTCTCTGTACTCTAATTTCAAAGAAGCCTCATGTGCCAAAACAATTCAAATAAACACTGGAATAAGTTTGAAATATTCTTAAAGGATGAGACAAGGATGTAAAATAGCATGTCATAGGTTCACAAATTAATTGTTCTGATATTAGGAAATAACCTATTTTGATGTCCTTTGCTGCAGTTGTGAGAGCAGAATGTTTATTGAGGGCTGTCAGCTGTAGCAATTTTCAAACACACTACACAGAAAACAAAGGAAATGTTATAGCTCTGTGGACAGTACTGGTAAGAGAGGCTTTCAAGTTAGAAATGAACACTACCAGAGGATAAGCCCTGACATCAGAGTCAAGTTTGCCCCATAAGAATTAATGACTTTCCTCTTAATATCCTGAGCTAAACAAAAAGGTCTGCATAATGTATGCACATTTAGAAATCTGCACTCCCTCTTCACTGCACAGCACAAAAGCAAGGAAAGCAATGGGAAATCTGCCCCCTAAGGCAGAGCTGTCAGAGGAAGCGGCGCGGAGCAGCACTCAACATCTTAACAAAGCACTCTGCAGGAACCTGCAGCTGGTGCACTGTGATTTCAAGACAATGTGCCAAGGCAGGGAGATGGAAAGGTACTAACCAGTTACACTGTGCACTCTGGGGATTCCTGACAGCCCAGCACACACATACTGAAAAAGCTTTGGAGAATTAGCACTCATTGAACTCTCACTCCATAGGGGAAAGTAACTCACAGGAAGGCATGCTGAATTATAAAGTGAAAGTGCAAGACAACAGAGGGATGGGTATAAAGCAAATAGGGTTTTATAATTCTTGAGCATGGAAAGTGATTATTCAATGTGCAGATCTAGGAACAGATCCTTTCTCTTCCCAGCAGTACACTGTTAAGATGAGAGCTCTCTACCTTCCTCTACTGTATCACAGAAAGCAACACTAAAGGCAACACACCTCAGAGACGTGAATGTTGGGTCCTTAGTAGAGAGCAATTAAAATCCTTCTTTGAAGAAGAGTACAGAGGTTATCAGCATGTTGTAGCTACTACTTTCAAGAATTAATAGAACAAAATGTTTCCTCCGCAACGTCCATGGTACAGTGGATGTAGACTGGATCTGAGAGAGGATCCAGGAACTAATGTTTAACTTCTTGATATTAACTTCTTGATACATAGGTATGGAATTATGTATTTATAAATACTATTTTATATTTTATGTATATGAATATATACAGACTTATAGCTCCCTGTATTTTTTTTAATGAAGATATGTTATTTATGTAAATCTTGTTATAAAGGTATAACATTTAAAATACTTAACCTACGTCTCTGGGGAGTACAATGAAAATCACACAGTAAAGGTAGTGGTGAATGACGACATACAGAACTTGAAACTGGCCCCAAATCTACAAATCCATTGACCTAGTAACTTTAAAGAAAATGTAAGAAGTTGTATAAATTCCTCTTATATATAGACTTTTTGTGCAATTACTTAATTGTTTTAAAATGATCTGTGGCTGTCCTAGTAGATTTAGTGCATAATTTCTTGCCCTTGAGACCAGCCAGGAGCAATGTCCCACATCTGTGCTATCAAATTTCCTTGTCACCAATATATTTTGTCTGAATGTGTTTTACCTACTTGCACCGCTCACTCCCTTGTAGTAAATCCTGATTTGGACTTGGACATTGTTTGGGAGTGTTGTATGCAAAACAGTCTTTCAGCTATTCTGCTAATACCCAGTGATTGAGTGTCTGAGGGCATTCCCTGCTGCTGCTTAGTGTAACAGCATAAACCTATGCTGACACTCTCAACGGCTTTCATACAATTTCCTTGTCTCTGACCTCTCTACTGCTTCTTCAGTGCTGGTGTAGGAGCTCATGCACCTTCCTTTCTGGGCTACTTTACACCCTATGGTTATACTCTTAGAACCCTCAAATAAGTACAAATAGCTTTTTACTGAAGCAATAATACAGCTGCAGCAGCAGCTCACTGTATGGTGTAGCTGGTCCTTTTTTGTAGGACTTGAACTTGTACTACAATAGAGATATACAAGCTGACTCCAAGGTTGTTTGGGTAGCTTCTCAGGTATGGAGGTTCTCAGTATGCACCATGGCTTTCAGATTCCAACAGGAGTGGAACTAGAAGTGTTTAGAAAATGTAGCTATTGTCTCAAGATGCTATTTTAGATAATTTTTAGAGACGTGAAACCCAAGCCTGCACCCCAGATTTGTGATATTAAAGTGTTTCAAATCATTTATCAAGCTTCACTTAAGCCCTAAATTAACCAGTGTCCTGTTTATTTTTTTGTTCAGTATTCCTTTCTAAGTAGATGAGTATAATTACCTTTGTGATTTTACAGTATTTTTGCTTCATTTTGAAGGGCTCATTAAAAATAAAAACTATGGGTAAAGGCAATTATCTTCACAAACATCAACAAACTCACACACATACACACACATACACAGAACCAAACTCAAAGGAAACAACAAACCAAAACAAATATAGGACAATTAAAATCTGAAAAAAGAAAAAAAGACCTCCATGTCTTTCTGCCTTTTCATCAAAAAAATGTATTGATACTGCTGATTTGATTTTAGTTACCAATCTTTTTCATAAGTCCTCCCATTAAGGGTTTATTTATCTGTAACACTGTAGAAAAATTGGAAGTTTCAAACATATTTTTATAAATTCTGCCAAGATACCTTGGCACTGAAATGGTAGTTTCATTTATCTTTCTTTATAGTTTTTATACTACCTAAATGTATCCACAGAGCTCCAAGAGAATATAAGAGGGTCTGTTTCCGGGAGGAAAATTAATGTTAATCCCCATGTTGTCAAAATGTTTGTCTTTATGAACAGCAATGCCATATTTCCCATTATAACCTATTCCCTTTTCTAGAAAAAGTAAGAAGAAAGATGAGAAAAAATAACTCTCCTTTTCAATAAATATTTGTCAAGGGCTTTTTAGACTGGCAACTAAATTTTGTTTGCTTTTATTTGTGTCAATTTCTAAAAATCAAATGTTGCTTTTAGATACATTAAGATAAATCTGGAATAACAAAGGGAAGTCATAGGAAATTAAGTGCAAAGAATATCAAAATGAGAAGAGAGTTTCCCTTGAAGTTACTATTTATCTATAACTGAAACAAAAAAAAATCCCAGCTATGATAATTTTTATCAATTCAAATATTAATGTATGAGCTTAAGTCTAGACCCATTAACTTAACAAAAACAAAGTACATCCTTTTTTGTAGGGTCTTCTGTTTAGGGGCAGACATTAGAAAATGTTTAAAATTCAAACCTTATTTCAGAAGTATTAACATCTGTCTTAGCAGCAGTGATGAGGCAATGATGACAAAGCTGAAATCAGAAAAGTGTACTTCATTTTAGAGACAAACAGTTGTTTACTGATTTTGGTACTTTCCTTTCGAATAAATCCTTACATGTTCTGGAGGCTCGGCTGAAATGGATGACTCACCCTATCATGTGAAATGTCCTGTATTTGCAACCTGAAGGCAGTACTGGGCCTGTTATCAGAAGCTCTAAACAGCTTTTGTCTACATGCCATGTTTCTTACTTTCATAGCTAATGAATCAGGTGTTTGCAGCCTTTTCTTGTTCTACTGTCCGTTCCTACATAAATTTCTTCTATACAAGATGAAGTAAGTTTACAATTAAAAAGTAACAGAAAGAAAAAAAAGGGAAATTAAGGAAGTGGCAATTTGGAACTGAACTCCTATTTTCACATTAGTGACAGTAAAAATTGAGTCTTATCTACCTAAATAAATGGAATTACAATACTCAATGGGATGTGAAGATCTTCTTTGATAAAAAGGCATTTTGTTCAAAGCTGTTAGCTGATGTTCTCAAGGATGCTTCTGTATTTGTTTGATCTACCAAGGTGTTAGAGCAGGGGTCTGCAGGGCCTCTGCCTTTTGCCAGACACAGCCAGTCCCAGCTGGCTCCAATGGACCTGCTGCAGGGCAAGGCTGAGCATGTCAGATGATCTGGTGGTGCCTCCGTGAAAAAGTGGTTAAAAAAGGGTAGAAAACACTGTGCAGCCTTTGTGAGAGACAGGAGCCATGAAAATGTAGGAGAAACAACCCTGCAGACACCCAGATCAGAGAATGGGGGTGATAAGGATGTACTACAGGTGCTGGAGGAGAAATTACACTGCAGTCCATAGACTATAGTGATGCAGGTTGTTTCCTTGTGGAAAGTCCACACAAGAGAAGGCTTTCTAGCTGGAACTGTAGCCCAGGGAGAGAAACCCATGCAGAAGAAATCTGTTCTTGAAGGACTGTTCCTCCTGGAATGAACGCATGTCAGAGTAGGAAAAATGTGTGAGGGCAAAGAAGAATCAAAGACTAGACTGTATTATGAATTGACTACGACTACAAGCCACCATTCCCATCCTCCCAGGACATTTTTGAAGAAAGATTGGAGGAGACAGGAATGAAAGACTGAAGTAGAACCTGTGAAAAAAAGGGGATGGGAGAGGTGTTTTCTGGTTTTCTTTCTCTCCATCCTACACCATTTAAATGACAATAAATTATTCTTTCCCAAGCTGAGTCTGTTCTGCCCATGCTAGTAACTGCTAAGTGATATCCCTGCCTTTATCTCAACCACAAGCTTTTCCATCTTGTTTTTCTCCCTGTCTTGTTGAGGAGGGGGATAGATAGAGTGGCTGACTGAAGGTCTGGCAGCCGACCAAGGTTAATTCACCACAAGTTGCACCAAAACCACTGAAGGAAGAGAGCTGTGCTGATTTATACGAGCTCTAGTACTGGTACCTTCTCTTCTATTACTGTAAATGAAAATAGTTGCATGTACAAAATAAGCAAGTATGGTTCTATTCTGGATGTTGCCATAGATAAGAATGTTTACTTGGCAGGGAAAAGGGACAGGGGGAAGAAAACCATGCTGTTAACATTAGCCCTTAGCCAGACATTTGGAAACTGTTGCTATATTTAGAGGCTAAGATTCCAATATGTTTTACATCATGGATTTCTATGCTCTTGTCTAATTACTGCTCTATACAACATAGCTTATACTGGGATCTTTGATATTGAGAAGTGATCCTCTTGGGTCTTCAAAACTGAATTATTTGAATTTTTCCACTACATGAATTCTGGTACTGTATTTTATTCTTGGACAAAATATATGACAATTTCATTTAGAATCCAGAAACACACATCTTCCAGGTGAACAAGTAGCTATTTTATTAGAAAACAGCATTCCATCACATGTCATGATAAATTTGTCCTGAAACTTGAATGCAAATTTAAGATTTCTATCCCAAGTGACTGGCAGGTGTTTTATAGTTAAAAAGAGCTCTTTTTATTTCTACCAAATTAAAAAATATTATTCTAAAAAAGATGCTACTACTCTAAATAAATACAGTATTTTCAGATAATAAACTTATAGCTCAGAGAAATCTCTATTTCTGAAACAAAATGTCTGAGCTGATAAATCAATAACTTAGACTTTTAATGAAATCAGTGTGGACAATAAACAGTGCTTTAGAGTAATGAAAAAGAGGGGAGGGAAGGGGATGGGATGGGATGGGATGGGATGGGATGGGATGGGATGGGATGGGATGG
>VYXD01019224.1:525509-587843 GCA_013397195.1 Hylia prasina | reverse complement strand
ACCAAACAAAAAAACCCCCTCCCGACTTAGAACTACTGTGATTTCAAAAAAGAGCTGTCACCTATGTAAGCAATTTTTGGTCAACTTCCTTTTTAGAATTTCTAAAATGCCAGGATGTAACATACCAGGGATTGTAAGTAAAAGTTAACTAAACGTGAGGTTTTACAGCATTTTTGGCTGTGAATAGAGTTAGAAATACCAAAAATTCTCATGAGAAAATTTTTACTCCTGAAACTGCCAGTCAGGTTTTATTTTTGGATAGCTAATATTTGTGTGTTAAAAAAAAATGCATGATTGATCTTATTTGAACCTTTTGAGATTTATCCTTCACTAGCATGAACTGATCTTAATTGGAGTAGTTCCTGAAGTGCAAAATGGAGTAATGTGTCAATTTATATTTCACTGAAATCAGGAAGGAAAAATTGTTTAAACATTAAAAGACAAGTATGGAAGAAAATAAATGTGGATAGAAGTACTTGAATGACGAAAAAAGAAAAAAGAAAAAAAAAGGAAAAAAAAAAAAAAGAAAAAAAAAGAAAAAAGATAAAAGAAAAAAAAGAAAAAAGATAAAAGAAAAAAAAGAAAAAAGATAAAAGAAAAAAAAGAAAAAAGATAAAAGAAAAAAAAGAAAAAAGATAAAAGAAAAAAAAGAAAAAAGATAAAAGAAAAAAAAGAAAAAAGATAAAAGAAAAAAAAGAAAAAAGATAAAAGAAAAAAAAAGTTGCATTTTCTATACTTCTTGAGCATAAATAAATTATATGGAATGCAGAATTTTACATTGGTTGCAATGTGTCAAAATGTCCCATTAAAAGAAACACCAAAACATTCTGCATTAAGCATTCTGTAGCTGAAACTAAACTATATGGCAGTCCACAGTATAGAAACTGGGACTACTTTACATCAAAATAAACAGAAATCAAAATTCACTAATTTTTGCATAGCAGCATTCAAAACAGATCCCTGAGAACTGTCTAAACGGCCCCCTGAGGAATGAAATAGGGAGAAAATAGAGGCTGAACCCCCTTCCTCACCACCCTGATCCACGTTGCCCTGGAGATTTAAGAGTTTCAGTTTCAGTTTCTAAAAAAATTCTTTTGATCACCTGTGTCAAAATTACCAATTGAAATATCTCTGCATAATGAGGTACTTGTCAGACAAAATTTAGGAATAAATACAAAACAAAGGGACCTTTGTACTTGTATGAATACCAAAGCAGAATTTGAACAGACCATTTGATTGTGAAAGTTGGTTTGAAGATTTGTGGCATTATCCACTTTCTAATATCATTTGTGGAATAGGATAAGACAGAAATATAGTAGTAATTAGCTAATTAGAACACATGGTGTGTGGGCTGGTTGAGACGGCAGCAACATTGTCTAGCAGAGAGAAACTAAAAATGTGCCTGCCTAACTATTGTAAGCTAATTGCCCATGGGGTCAGCAAAGGATTCACCACCTCACACACACCCAGCCCTCCCCATCTCCACCTCCTGGAACAGCTGGTTAGACTCCTCAGGTTTTGGCTTTCCTTTCCTTTGTTTTCACCTCCACCCTAAATGTAGAACACCAGAGAATCTAAAAAATTTGCCAAAAGACAAGAATCTCAAGCTCTATTTATCTGATTTCTTATTATAAAATCCACAACAGCCTTGAAATCAAAGGATACAGCTCCAGACACATTTTGAGGATGTTTGAGGGACATCTGCTGTGCAGCTCCTTAATGGGATCTAGAGGGCAAGATGATGGAAAACCCTCAGGAGCCTCTCTGGTAAATCCAGCTTTGTAAGCAAAGTGCTCATGGCTGTTTTCACATAATTGCTAAGTTTGGAGGAAGATGAAACAGAAAGAAATAAAGGAAGGGAGTCAGATAGATGTAACCTACTGTCACTGAATTAACTGGGAGCAAAAAATCAAGAAAGAGCTGGCAATACATAAAGCATTTCTATTTCAGGCCCTGATACCCTTTTTCATAGAAATTGCTAATCTTTTCAAGCTATAGACCTCCTAAATTAGCAAATATTGTTATTTTGAATGACAATTCTGTGCTTGGCTAACTGCCTAAAATATATCAAGACAAACTGGCAATTACTGGCCTTTTTTATTTCACTTTTTGAAAAGAGTAAAAATGTTTCAGTCATGACAGTTCCTTTCCCTTGCTAAGCCTGTAGCTCTGGAAGCAGAGAGCTAACTCACAATGTGGAGATTTCAACCACAACTTTATCAGTGAATATCAATAAAGTACATCTTACCTTGATCAAGAGATCATATACTTCTGGAAGAAAAAATAGTTTCTTCCTAGACCTTGCCTGTCTTCTCAGTTTCTAAAATGTCCTTATTAGTACGCTAACATTAAAGTATACCTTCACTAAGGCCTTTAAATAAAACTTTATTTTATTTTGAAATTATTCTGTAACACCCTGTCTGTCATTCACTGGTAAAGCTGAATGCTCTAACATCAACAAGAGCTCAGATTAGCAGGCTGGTAAGCTGATATAAAAAAACCCTCACACCCAAAAAAATCACAAAACCAACACAAAAAGCCTGTCTTTCTCATTGCTTCTTTTCTTCTTATACAACAATTCAAACTGCTATCTGATTCTCCTGAAGGTCTGTGTAGCTATATATAGTCTGATTTATCTATATTTATTTGTAGTCTCAGAAATATACATTCTGTTAAAAATCACCCTTGAAACTGGTGATGTAACACTGTTGGTCATCCTTTGGTCATTGATGAAGTTCTTGAATGGGAGAATTTTATTCCAATTCAATGCTTTTAGGGGAATTAAATAAATGTCTAAACATTCCTTGAAAGTGTAAATTGAGTAAGTACTTGTTGTGATCTGAAAAGTCTTTCTTTGGGCTGTGAAGCTCTCAGTGTGTGTATGTAATAGGAGAAATATCTCAACTCTTCCAAAACCTGTTACAAAAAAAGGTTTATTACTATTAAGGAAAAAAAAAAAACAAAAACTAAACAGGTACAGGCAGAGCCACTGACCATAAAGAAACATTTTAATAATAATAGTGATGATAATAATAGTAATAATGATAACAACAATGATAATAAACAACTTACACATACCTGTTGGAAGTGTAGAAAGGGGAAAAGTATGAGAAGGTGTCCTGGTTTGAAAATAGGATCAAGTTGTTAAAAACACTTTTTAATCAAACTGAAATCTCTGAAGTCACTTGTAGACAATTTTATAATTAAATGCTCCCTCAAAATATTCTTGACCTGGGAATATTCTTCCTTTTAAACTACACTGGATATCTTATTTAACAGTTTCTCTGGATAAGAGGCACCATAATATTTCCGATACATACCTCTTTGTAGTCTCATTTACTAGTTTACATTTTCTTTGGTCTTGCTTGGGTACTTTATGCAAGTTTCTTTACAGGCACCTCTCCAAATATTTTTGGAATTTTACAACCACAAAAATATTATTATGCCCAATTTAGGTTTTTGATAGTGCCCTTTTAGAAACTAGATTAAACATGCATCTAGATGGAAATACAGAAGAAACCCTAAATCCCTCTGCAGGTTCAGCATTTTGGGAGCTATTTGCTTGTTTTCCAGTTCAACCAAAACAACTCAAACTACTGTGTTTTCTGGCCTCCATCCCATTATGAAGCTTTTTAATCTGTAAACAACAGGCAACAGGAAACAAAGCAACCATTCTCTTTCCATGTTGTTCTCTTCCTCATCACTCATATTGGCTCCTACTCAGCAGACCTTTGTTCATTTTAGTTCTTAAGGAAACAGTTTTGGGAGGCCTGTGCATAACTAGATTCAGCAGCTGAACTTCCCTGAAATGGCTGTGTTAGCTCATGTTCAGTGAATTCAGTGGCTTTCAAGGGGAACTTCCACCTCCTTCAAGTCCATGAGCTCACCTAAGCCAGGCTGTACATTAACTCCTGTATAGTACTTACTGCCTGATCTACCTCTAAGTCATCAGTGCTAATTTATCTCTTGAACTCTGCACATTTGCTTGGCTCAGGGACTCATTCTCTGAGAAAACTCACGGGAAATGGCTACTGTATGGCTTTTACATCCTTTCAAAATAACTCAGAGGCCAGAAAAACTCATAACATGCAGCCATATGCCATATAGGATGTTTAAAACTGTTTCCAGCCTTTAATTCCTGAACATTTAAAGTGATTGGTTGATACTGACCTTACAAAGTAATATAAAAAATAAATAATGAATATCAGATAACAAAAATATAGGAATGAAAATAACCATGTATAAAATATCTGTGGCCAGATAAGAAAAAGAAGAAGTGAAATGAATAAAATTTAAAGAATAGTACGTCTAGATCTCTTTGTTCCTTTCCCTTTGAAGTCAGCATGTGACATGTGCATGAAAGAAATGGTCTTAAATTGCATTTTTTGAGAAATCAAATGAAACTAATTCCCCACTGCTAATAAAAATATTATGAACATGAACAGCCTTAATGTCACTAGGCTTTCTTTATTTAGCCAAGTGGGAAAAAATCATGCTTTTTTTCTGGCTTTTTATGAATTGTAGGAGATAAAAACCTCTGTCCTCTAACCACTTTGTCTTTGAATATTCCATTATACGTGAGCTTACTTACATAGTCCATTAACAGATCATCAGTTTTTTTATTTTTAGCATTAATAGATACTATTAATTAACATTATTGTTTTGGGTTTTTTATATTTTACAGATTCAGATTTTCAAGTTCCTTATGTTCTTGCTAAGAGACCCATGTTGTAATTTATCTTTTTATTCCACCAGGCCATGCACTGTATCCCAGTAGTTTAATGAATTTTTCAGAGCTGTCAAGTTTGACAGGAGACTTCAACCCCAAACACTGTCACCTGCACTGGTCACAACATAAGCACTGCCCCAGTGAGCAGATTGACTCTACAAAGAAATACTATAACCTGATTTTCAAAAATTGACCTTCCAAAACAGAACATAAGACTTAAAAATGCTTTAAAATCAACTCATAGACTTCATGGATATCCCAGAAAAAAACAAACACAGAAACAAGCAAACAAACAAAAACAAACCAAAAAAAAATCAAAACAAAATAAATTTGAGAGGTTTGCACTTCAAAAGAATAACAGTATTTATTACTAACTTTTTAATATTCTCTTCCTCATTTTCTTGTCTTTTTTATCAAGTGTTAAATAGCAAGTGTTGTTGAAAGTGTTTTTCAGCTTTCAAATCTAGAACTTTTATAGATCATGTTTGTAATTTAGGAAAAAAAACCTTTTTTTTTTTCCCCAGAAAACTGTGTACTTATTATTATTATTATTATCATTAGCCTCAGAGTTCCCTTTTCAATCTTTTCCTGATTCATGCCTTGCTACATCTTATATATGATTCATTCACAAACATATTTAGACAACTGAAATTCACACAACAACAATATAGTGTTTGCTAACCATCAAATTGAGATATATAAAAAGTGAAACATTTTTATTTACAATCAGTTATAAGACTTAAAACTAAATAGAAGTTTTTAAAATATTCATAAAGCTGGTAATGACAGCAGAACAGTATTAAATATATGACTCAAAGTTTTTACGAGATTAACAAAGTTAATAAAAAGCCATCCATAATACAGATGGAAAGAATCTTAGAATCATTAAGGCTGGAAAAGTCCTTGAAACACATCAAGTCCAACCCATACCCTAACACTGCCAGATCCACCAGTAAATCATGTCCCTAAGAGCCACATGCACAGATCTTTGAACACTTCTGGGTATGATGACTCCACTATTTCTCTAAGCAACCTGATCACTCTTTCAGTAAAGAAATTTTACCTTATATCTAATCTAAACCTCCCTTGGCATTACTTGAGGCCAGTGTCTCTTGTCCTGTCACTTGTTACATGGGAGAAGAGGTCAACCTGCACCTGGTCACACCTTCCTTTCAGGTAGGTGCAGAGAGTAACAAGGTCTCCCCTGAGCTTCCCTTTTTTCAAACTAGGGTTCATAAGATAAGGACAGAGAGAAATCACCCATCAAATACCGTCATGGGAAAACAAGCTCAAATGAAAGATATTAATTAAATTTATTGCTAAGTAAAACAAGACATTAAAAACATCTTCCCCTCACCTTTCTCTCCTTCCCATGTCTACCTCCTCTCCCAGCAGTGCAGAGAGACAAGGAATGGGGGTTATGGTCAGTTCATCACCTGTTGTTTCTCCTGCTACTGAGGGAGAGGATTCCTTCCCCTGCTGCGCCATAGAGTCCCTCCCATGGGAGACAGTTCTCCATGAACTTCCCCAGTGTGAGTCCATCCATGGGCAACAGTTCTCCCAAAACTACTGCAGCCTGGGTCACTCTCCCGCAGGGTGCAATCCTTCAAGGACAGGCTGCTGAGGATCCTCTTTCCAGGGTACTCCCACAGGCTCACAGCCTCCTCTCAGGCATCCTCCTCTGGTTTGGGTCTCTGCCAGGGGCTGCAGGTGGATCTCTGCATCCCCCATGGATCTCCACGGCTGGAGGGCACAGCTGCCTCACCATGGTCTTCATCACAGGCTGCAGGGGAATCCCAGCTCCAGTTCCTGGAGCACCTCCTGCCTCTCCTTCTGCACTGACCTTGGTGTCTGCAGAGCTGTTCCTATCACATGTTCTCAGCCCGCTCTTCTCTGGCCACAATTACAACTGCACACTAACTTTTAATTTTCTTCTTCTTAAGTCTGTTACCACAGACATTCTAATTGGCCCAGCTTTGACAAGTGGCACATCTGTCTTTGGAGCCATTAGGCTCTGCTGGACATGGAAGAAGCTTCCAGCAACTACTTCCAGAAGCCAACCCTGTAGCCACCCTCCACTGCCAAAGCTTGGCCATGCAAACCCAATATAACAAATTAGAACAAATTTTGACCTTTTAATAACCTAGCTTTTTTTTTCTGCATGAAAGTAAGCTTTCAGTTTTAAATTTATCTTGACATCTTAGAAGGGTGAAGTCATGTAACTTTCTGAAAGAAGCCTTAAACCTTGATTAATTTCTGAAGCTGTAAATAACAAACACTGCTAAATTATGTTCTATGTTGTAAATAATCTTTTGAAACATGTGTTAAAATGTCTCTAATTAAATGACAAAACTTAAAATATCTTTGGTCATGTATCTGACACCTGGTCTTGTTTTCTTGGCATTGGAAAATTCAGATGAAAACTGAATTAAGATAGACTGGGGTAAAGTAACATTTTAGGGATTTTAACAGCTGTGCAGTGAGGAAATACAATTTTTTTTCCAACTCATTATAAGATCTTTCACCCTTGGAAGTTTCATAACAGGTGGTTACATCCTCTTAGAAGCAGACACAAGATTGTATGGGAATGGTGTGATAAGGATTTACAGGTCCAAAAAGTTTTGAATTATAAGTAGTCCAAGTCTAAGTACTTATGAATAAAAGCTTATCAATGTCTTTGAAATCAGTCAGATGTCCATGTATGCAGAATGAGTTGCTTTCTCTCATGCATACAAAGAAGCATCAATTAAAAATTAAAAAAACTATGTAAAATCCTGAACAATATCTGAGGTAAAGGGCTCAAATATCTCTAGAAGAGAAAGCTATTAATTTGCAGACATGAGTAAGAAAAGCTGGTTGAAACTGAAGTTGGAAATCTGATAATTTGTTTTATCTAACTGATCATTTTTTGGTTTGTGTTTGGTTTTTCACATAAAGCTCCATAAATACTCAAAATTCTCAACTAAAATGATGGAACATTTAAAAGAGTAATGGAATGTAGAGAACAGAAAGCTTAATGACAACTGTCTCCATAATGGAAAGTTAGGGGAGTTCTTCTGGAGTTCTTTGAAATTTTCATTGGGAAGGATTCTTCATTATACATAATTTGATTACATCTATGAAGAGAAAATTTTCCATTAAAAATAATATTGGGGAAAAACACTTGGAGGAAGAGAATAAAATCTGAATGGAAACAGGCTTGGTGAGAAAATCACAGTTAATTTTTGAGATTATAGAAAAAATATGGACTGTTAGTGAAATAGCTGGAGAATGAGGTTTAATGTAAAGTAAAATGCACAGAAGAAACTACAGCAGAAATTTAGAACACAGTGACCATAAAGGCTACAGGACAGTGGTACAAAAGAGATGTAGCACAAGATAAATTTTATGGTTTAACCCCAGCTGGCAACGAAGCACCAGAGCTGCTGGCTCACTCTCTGTCCAGATGGGATGGAAAAGACAATCAGAAGAGTAAAAGTTATAGAACTAGTGTTGAGGTAAAAACAGCTTAAATAAGCAAAAACCACATCAGCAAACAAAGCAAAGCTAGGAATTCCTTCACCACTCCCTGTTGTCAGGTGTTCAGCCATCCCTAGCAAAGCAGAGCTCCATCATGCACAGTGGGGATTTCTGAGGACAAACACCATCACCCTGAGCATTCCCCCCTTCCCTCTCCTTCACCCAGCTTCATATGCTGAGATAACATATGGCATGGAATTTCCTTTGAGTCTGTTGGGGTCAGGTGTCTGGCTATGTTCCCTTCCAGACCCCTCACTGGTGAGATGTTGTGAGAAGCAGCAAAGGCCTTGATGCTGTGTAAGTGCTGCTCAGCAGTGACTAAAATACCCCTGTTTTCAACACAAATCCAAATCATAGCCCATAATAGCTACTGTGAAGAACATTAACTCTATGACATAGTCATTAAAATGCTAAGTGGACAGAGAAGAAGGGAGAAGGAGTCTAAAAGACAAAAAATCATATATCCAAAATACTAAAAAAACCCCCTGTTCCATGAGAATAATATTTATCCTTATCAATATTAGATAATAGGTATATAAAAGGAAGTACATTCATATTAAAAAAACCCTATTGTACAAACAATAGAGATATTGATGTGACAGCAAAACAGAATATATCACATTCCTATAACTACTAGAATATATCAGAATTAATACCTGCAATTCCCAGGGAAATTCAAGGCTGAAGGGCATCATCTTGTTACAAGAGAACATTCTTCCTCCAGGTGGAAAAAGACTTCTGAAGAATCTGAATATTCCTTCACTCCTGACACTAATGATATTGCTACAGAACGTGGCTAACAGCTTTGCTAACAGAAGATCAACCATGGGGTTCTGTGTCATTTCAGCTTTATAATTCTAAGAAAATACCAATAAAAAAGATGTTAAATCCCATTAATTTATGTTATAAGTATCAGATAGACTAGCCCCTCATAATACAGCTCCAGCAGTGAAAATCTACATTCATTTCTTCAGGAAAAGGGAGAGGGAGAGGGAGAAGAAAAGGAAAAGGAAAAGGAAAAGGAAAAGGAAAAGGAAAAGGAAAAGGAAAAGGAAAAGGAAAAGGAAAAGGAAAAGGAAAAGGAAAAGGAAAAGGAAAAGGAAAAGGAAAAGGAAAAGGAAAAGGAAAAGGAAAAGGAAAAGGAAAAGGAAAAGGAAAAGGNAAAGGAAAAGGAAAAGGGAAAGGGAAAGGGAAAGGGAAAGGGAAAGGGAAAGGGAGCAGTTATAAAAGAGTATAAAAAAGACTTGATTCAAAAGCATTTAGTAATATACTGCGACCCTAAATGTGCTGCTGAGGAAGATTGCAAGGGAGGGAGGCAAGCCACATCGGTTCAAAATACTAGGTGCTACTGCCAGCTGTTTTTTTCTGGGGGGGAGGTTTCTTTCTATATGGCATAATACAAAAAGAAACAGTTAGTAACAAATTATAGATGCAGCTTCTGTGAGACATTTTCTGTACATGATTATAACACCACAAAGGGATTTTTGACTCATAGACAAACAGAGGCCAGGAAGGAGCAGTTAATTGTGAAGTGTCTGAGTCAGGGAGCATCAGCAGGAGGAGGTGAAGAATAACCATTATTTATAGCCAGAATGGATTGGCTCTATAAGTAAAATTAACTGAAAACTGCTGGTCAGATTAATAGGTTGGTATCTTCAATTCATACTATGCAGAAAACATTTTTGCTTATGAAAAGTTGGGGTTTATTTTGGTGTCTATTTTCACTTCTGTGTAGTGTTTACTTTTGTTTTCTTTGGTACCTTGTTAACCTCCCAAATAAAAATGTTTCAGTGGTTTTTGTAGGAAAATAAAAGTAGAACAAGGACTAATAAGTACATTTTACCATGATACGAACACAAAGTTAAAATTAAATAAAATATAACATATATATAAACTCTTTCAACCAGCTCGTCCAAGTCTTCTAATTTATTATGTGCAACCTGTGCTGCCACACAAAGTTCCCCATTCATGCAAAGCAAATTGTGAGAAATATTAAAATAAGTAATGTTAAAAAATTCCACCCAATTTTATGCTACATGATTTACACAAAAGCATGGATAAACCATTACTGATCAATGGAGAATCCCTTCAGTTTTACTAAGGGAGAATGTACCAGCCAATGCTCAAGGAAATAGTGTTTACTTCCTCCATCCATATTGGTTTCTCTTAGAAGTAGAAGAGAAAAATAAGGTAAAATGGGAAAAAATAAGGCATCATGGGAACTTCTTGACTAGTGCAGTATCTGTGGATGTTTGCCCATATTACAACCTACCATGTATTCCATCAGCTGGTTTGTCTCGCTGAAGCACACTATGATTGCACATACAGCCTGAATAATTTGAACTATTCATGGATCTAGGCACCAAGGGACATCACAAAGTGAATGAATTACAAAATCTAGCTGTATCTAAATAAAATGCAATTATGTGTTAGAAACTGGAGGATCCGCATTTGCATTGTAACGTCACAAATATATCTATAGTGTATTGTCTAAGGATGTATTAATCCAAGGTTAAATGAAATACAACAATAATTTATTTTTAAAATAAATTAAAAGGAAAAAGATCCTTTTCAACCAATTTTTTTACTTAATTTGCTACAAATATCTGAATCATGCAAAATTTTGGTTTTGATTTAAGTATCTAGAATAAAAAAAAATCTGAAAATTGGAAACTTTCAGTTGGCAGTGTCAAAATTATTTTTTTAATACTCCTATCGGATAGTACTATTTGTTTTGCTAGTTATTAAACCACTAAGTTTAATAACCAACCAAAAGTCTGAGTTTCAGAAAATTTAACCATCCAAAATTCTTTAAAGTATATTGTATTATTCTACGAGGAGTTAAGAGATCTCACTTGATTATCAGTCTTTTTCCTTATGGGTAATTCAATTAGCAAAATTTCAGCTCAGAATATCATAGAACAGATACAAAGGTGTCTAGGAAATATCTGAAGAATGTTGAAGATAAGTTATCAGTGCAGGTACTAAGGAAGCTGACTAAGAAAGGTGCCCTTCTGGATTTGTTTTTTGAAAACAGAGAGGGACTTCTGGGTGACCTGGTAGTCTGTGGCTACCTTAGTCACAGTGACCACAAGCGTGTTGAATTTCAAATCATTGTCAATAGGAGAAAACTTCAACTCTGGATATGGGAAGAGCAGAATTTGGTCTGCTGAAGGACTTAATTAGTAAGGTCCCCTGCTTTTGAAGGTGTTGGGGTCCATGAATGCCAGTCACTTTTTAACATGCATCTTTTAAGAGAGCAGGAACAGGAAATTCCAAAGTGTCAAAATGAAAAGAGCAGAGCAGACAGATGTATTGCTGAGGAGGGATCTTCTTACAGCTAAAGTGTAAAAAGGAAGTGTATACACATTGGATAGGTGACATTGGAGGACTCCAGAGATGCCGTTGACTGTAGAGAGAAAATTTTTGTGTTTTGGATTTATGCAGGAAACAGTATTGGTAACACAGAGATGTAAGGTATTAGTCATCACTGAGCAATGTTTAAACAATGTCAAGGTGTTTTCTACTCCTCACACCACCTCATCAACAAGTAGGTTGGGCGTACACAAGAATCTGGGAGAAGATACAGCCAGGATAGATCATCCCAAATGACCAAAGGGATAGTCCATTGCATATGATATCATGTTCTGCTGTGAAAGTTGCAGGGAAGAAGAAGGAACGGTGACACATACACGTTTGGACTTAAAACATTTCTCTTCCCAAGTAATTTTTATGCCTGATGAAACCCTGCTTTCCTGGGGATTTCTGAACACCTGCCTGCCAATGGGAAGTAATTAAAAAATTCCTCATTTTTCTTTGCTTATGTGTGCAGCTTTTAGTTACTTATAAAACTGCCTTTATCTCAACCTATCAGGTTTTCCACTTTTACCCTTCTGATACTCTCTTCCATGCAGGTAGGGGGATCAAACAAGGTGCTGTGCTGGGTCTAGTTGCCTTCCAGGGTTGATTCACAACCTGTGAGGAATCCCTTTCTACTAGTTCAACTGGATTTGAAGTTATTAAACATTGAACTAGAGGAAACTGAGCAATACATAAACTAAAATATGTTTTGTCCACTGCAACTGTTGTCTATATTAACTAGTATGAATCAGCACCTGAGGATTCAGATTCTATCAGTTCAGACAAAGCGCTTCACTTCTAAATAGTTGAAGGAAAATAGCATAGATATATTTCATATGAACAGCTCATGTGTCAATATCAATAACAATAATACATGACAGATTACCATAAATTTCTTCATAAATACTCAAACATCAAGATGACACACAGTAAGAATATTTTCAAGACAGCAGGAAACAATGTTTACTGGCAATGGCTGTATTTCTCTTGTCAAAAGGGAATAATCTTCAGTTTAGAAGTATCCAGTATGATCAAACATGGAGTGCAGCCTGAGGCTTTAACAGGTTTCTGAGATTTACAGCATTCAACTAAAAATCAACTGTGAAAGAAATCTACTCAAGTTTTCATTTACTGCAAAGAAAGAAAGAATGTGGGATTCTAATCCCTGTATTAATTAAATGTGATGGCAAGCTTTTGTGTCATAGTGAAGCGACTATAGAAGCATTAGTAAATTATTATTATTCCTTCTACTACTCTCATGGATTTTTTTCTCATTTATGAACAAGATGTTTTAAATTTTCAGAGAAATACAGATAAAGGACTTTATGCATTTACCTGGAGCTGTTCTCACCAGAGCAGGGACAGAATTAATACTTGCCCATGCCACGCTCAAGTATGAGGGCTGGGTATGTGGTCCAATATGTGAAACATATGGTCCATTTGGGTTTACAAGCCTTTCAGTATGTATTTCAACCTGTCAAATCATATTCATGTCAAATGCTAGCTGTCTAGAATCCCTTTGAGATGACACTTACAAAACATAAATAAATAAATTGTGAATGATGTAAGATTGAATCTAGTTTAAATCAGTCTGATACAATGAAAAGAAGGAGTAATTAAAAAAATCTGGTTCTCTTGAAATTATTTTAAAATGCATAGAAGACTTTCCTTTAGCAGTGAAGGAACCAACAAGAGAGTTCCCCCAAGCAAAGTAAATATCTTCAGCTGTGCAAATAGGCTTCCCTCTTTTACTGAATCTCCTGTCTAAAGGATTTGGGTAGATGGACATTAAGAGAACTATAATGCAAATACTTGGGCATACAAATCTGCGCAGCTTAGCTGATCCTGGTGCGCATGTGGTGTTCACATGTCCAGCTGGGTGAGTATTCAGCTAATTGTATGCACAAGAACTCCACCAAAACTGTGGCCATTAACATGCTTAGTCTGCCATATGTTACTAGTTTTAGAAAGCATGTGTTTTGACCTAAGACCAAAGTCACCAAAGAAAAGTAGATTCGCTTTTGCTGCCGGCTTCTAAACCTCCAGTGATCTCAGTGCAGCTGTGACAACTTATCCCAGTGGCCAAATTAGTTTTCACATAAGACTAAAACTCAGCTCAAATACTGAATCCCCATATTAATGTCATCATCACAAGTGAATGGTGTTATGTTACTGCTTACTTATTCCACAACATCTGATAATTTTTAACTTTCTGTCCTGACCTCTTCTTTATCCTGAATCATTTGGAAATGTCACTGTAGAATAGGTAACCTTTATAGCACTGATCTAAAGTCAGTCCAGATGGTGTCAGCTAACAGTTATTAACTATTTGTTAGTTTGCAGGAAATAAATGAATGCCACACCTGCTGATCCCAAGTTCTAGCAAGCCAGTGCTCACATCATATGAGCAGTGCACAAGAAAACCAAAAAGCATAAGTAGCACCTCATTGGAAGTCCTGGCACAGAGACCAAAGGCTGCCAGTGAAAGGGGCACATTTGGAGTAATAATTCATAGACAGCTTACCCTGTCCCATGCTTCCTGCCAAATGAAATTTATTCCTAATTATTGCAACAATATTCCAGGACTGTAAGAGTGTGGTAACCACAGCCCACACACCCCAACCTGGGTTTGGTGAGCAGTAGCACATTTCAGCTGTGTCCCTGTTCCAACCCCTGTCACAAGTAATTTCCTTCCATAAAGCCACTAAAATAAGAGGAAAGACTACTTATCTCTCCCCCTTTCAGTCTCAAATAAGCAAACATCTTTAATGTTTGAAAACAGTTTATTAAATGCTGTTACCCACATAGCTTAATAAACACATTGAGAGCATTTCCCTGAGGAGACTGAGAATTAAAGCACACCTGGGCCTTTCCTCAGCCTCCTCAGCATTCTGATAGCTGGAGAGATTAACAAGTCAACATTTCTTTACAGCAGAATGCTGTTTGCCATATATTCAATCAATGGATCCAATTTTAAATTCTTTGTTATTTCCCCCCCCTGTGATTCAGCAAAACTCTTACAATGATTTGAATTTTCAGTGACCGTTTTGAATACTTTTTATTTTTGCCTTTTCTTTGTAGAAATGAGCACTCTTACTACTCTATGTTATTGCAAATGAGAAGCACTTGTTCCTGTTTGAGCTCTTAAGAGAAACAGAGGGAATCTACCAGGTCTGTCAATCAAAGCTTATAGAGGGAAAATATTTTATAATTTGGACTATGTTTTTTTGCAGACATAAACCCTGCAAATGGCATATCCAGCCAAAAGAGATCATCAACCAGAAGGAATTTTAGAAAACTTTAAAAAGGACAAAAGAGTTTATCAATTAGTCACTGAAAAATGTAAAATGTAAAGAGGAAAATTTTCTGCTGTGATTTTTCTTAAACTGAAATTTGTGCTGAAACAGGTGCCTTTAATCAATTCTGAGGTGAAACTTGCAAGCTGAGTACTGAGTAACAGGTTAAATATTACGAAAGAAGATGCTACAAAGCCAATTTGTAAATATTGAGAAAAGCCAGGAAACAGCTTACAGTGCTTATATCTGCTATTCTTAACATTTCATTGAGCAAATTCCTGCAGTGCCAGTCTACTCTAATAGGAAGAAAGATAGAAATAAAGAGCCAAAAGTGGTCACACATGCATATGTACGTGCTATATAGGTAACTGTGTTAATGAAGAGATAGTTTAGTTTACATTGAAAACAAAATATATAAGAAGTTCTGTCTACTATCTCAAATATAACTTTGACTGCAGTCTTACTGAGAGTGAGTGATTTTCTATTTTTTTTTTGTAGTTGTTTCCTGAGACTTTAAGGAACTTTTTTTTTCTGTTTAAAAACTTGCCTTTCTGGAGCCAAATTAAGCTTTCTGTTTTCCTTTTTCTTTATCTTCTGTTACTCAGTACACTGCACAGCCTTGTGGAAGAAATTGCGAGACATTATGGACTACTTCTGTGTTAGCAAGACACTGGTAATACCACATGTCATCTTGTCACACATCTAAATAATGCTGTCACTCAACTGTCTTGCTGCATAGAAAAGATAAATGACTGAGTGAAAAAAATTCTCCTGGTAAAGTCTTACCTTGACAACATGGGAAAGAAAACAATGTGAAAAGAGAACATTATCACTGAATTAGATGGTGTTCTGGTGTCACCAGCCTCTCTACTCTTTGTACTCATCCTTAGACAAGGTTGTGGTAAAGCCAAAAATATTTCCAAGTTCAGAATTCCCTTATGACAGCATTATGAAGCCTTTGCTTCTCATTATGATTGAATTGAATAGAAAACACAAAGAAAATGGGTGTCAATTTCTCTCCTATGTGTATTTGTATGCAAAGAAGATTCAAATGTGACTTGGAAACCTGAGTCCACAGCTCCTTTTGTGCAAAAATTTCTAAAATTCTATAGAAAGGAGCACAACATCCCATTTGTCACTTTCTTTGAAAAAAAAAAAAAGTAATTTAAAAATATAATTCAGCTTAGGATGACAGTTTTGAAAAAATTCTATATACATCTACATTTTTCTTCTATGACACTGACACTGATCAATGGCTTCTTTTGAACTCTTCTTGATGGAAGCAAATCCTTGGCCTAGCTTTTTCTTGTCTTCCAAATGTGTATTTAAGATGTACACCTTCTGTAAATCACTTGGGTTTCTTTTATTATTGCTGTTTTCAATGTTAGCTCCTGATGTATCTCGTGAACTTGAATTTCAAAAAAAGCTGAGGAATACAAAGAGAAAGTGTAGCTTTTATTTGGTACAGTATATTCAAGCTGACTTTAGTGGATATTTGATAGGTTTTCCATAACTAAAAGACCCCCTTTTAGCAAGCTCCACATGTTCATGTAGACATCCTGGAATTCCTTCATGGTGCTGAGGATGTCCAGTTAAAAGCTGATGGTTGCAGGACAGCTATCTAAATAGGCGTATACCAAATTTTATTCCTATATCCTTCTAAACAATGCACATTTTTATACTGTTCTTGTTTCTAAAATGTCTCTTCCCATGTCATGTCAATACCCAGATAAAACATTTACAAAGCAAACAGTTAAGGAGATATTCACTAGACACCTCTCTTCTCACCATCTAGCAGCATTGAAAAGCTGTACAAGAATTGGTTATTTACTTCTCTGTAAATCATGGGACAGAATAAACCAAAAAAGCAATAATTGTCTCTCAAACTTTTGAGAACAATCAAGATAAAATATACACCACATGTATAGATGACTATATAAGGCCAAAACGTACATCTGCTTAGAACTTGAGATGCTTTCTAAAAGTATATCCAGTCTCAGTTAATTCTTTCTCATATCTTTGGGTTTGCTAGGTTCTACACAAAGGAAGTAATTGGCCATTCCTACATCAGAAATCCTCTCTAATTAGAGACAAAAGGCAATGGTTTGCTGTGGAAACAAAGCACAAGTAGTGAGGGATTTGTCTAAGATTCCACAGTCTATTACTATCAGACTAAGATAGAGAACAAGAGCATTTTACTATAAATTTATCAGGTGCTAGATGACAGCTGATCTGATAGGTGTATAATATGAACAATTTGTTAACAGCGATTAAATGGCCAGACTGAGAATTACTTTTGGCGTATTTTTAAGATTATAAAAGATATTCATTAAAAAGAAAAAGAAAATAAAGAAAAGAAGAAGCTGGAATCTCGGAAATAAAAGTCCTTATTCCTTAGGTCAAGAATTTTTTTCCTGAACAGAGTCTTGCTAGTAACTGTAAGTTATGGTTTTAATATAGCTCTAACCCTGAGACCCATTTTACATTATCTCATCTTTCAACATTTTACTGCTTTAAATAGTATGAATTTGACCATAAATATAGAGCAAATTATACATAAACCTAAGACCATCGAAAAAAAATCCAGGAAAACAAGTTTCACAGATTTTTTTCAATGTGTTGTTTTCCCTTTGCAGACCAGAATGTTTGGACTATATAAAATTGAGACAAAAATTGATAAAATTCTCCCCTTCCCTCCTCCTACAAACTTTCTCCCACAAAGAAATGCACAAGTCATATTATTGATATGTTATCTAATATGCAAAATATTAGATAACATATCAATAATTATCTGCCAACCAGATAAAAACCATGTATAACAACAAAAAATGTGAGGCACATGAGGACAAGATGAGCAATACAGGCTGGCCAGGTTAGTGGTAGTGTAGCTGAGCACAAGGGAAATTGTGCTTTCAGCTTCACAGATTTCAGCTGCCACCACACAAATTTCTATAGTATTGGAGAAAATTTACAGTAGATCTAAGCAAAAGTCTATTTGTATTTTTTTCCCCTACAGTACTTTTACTACCCATGCAAAACACAAACAAATCATTAACATAACCAAAGTTTCTAAAGGAAAGTCATCTCTCATAATATTATATTCTATCACATGTGTACTTAAAAAGAAAAGGTGAGAGCATCTCACTCCACTTATTTATTTCACATTAAACTCCCAGAACAGAATAGTGCTAATGTGTATGAGAAAAACAGGATAAAAACCAGACAAAAATCTGAAATGCTCTTGTGTACTTCATTATTTTAACAGAAAAAAAAATTACAGTTGCTCTATGGCTTTGCAGAAGTTGTGTCATTTCTAGATAGAGCTATCAGTGCTTAACCATTGTTGTTAGTGTAACCTCATTAGTCCCCTGCCTCTTCCTTAAATAGATCAGACTTGGTTAAGTTATGAAAGAATTTGAGACATCTAAAACCCAGTGCTGTTGAACGACTCCACAACAGTATTCATACTTAGCAGAAGTCTTCCTGTGTTCTCTTATCTATTTTGGCCCCTCCAGACCTTCTTTTGTTCTCATTGCTCTATGGATTATGTTTTATAAATTATGACAGGCTACCAATAGAAAATCAGTCAGCCAGGAAGGGCATCACCTCTTCTGACTGCAGCACCCAGATTACTTTGGCAGCTTCATTATCGTCTCAATCTAATCCCACCTAAGAAAGAAAACTTTGGTTTTGCATTTTTCCTGTCTCTGTCTTGGAAATATTTCAAATTTATGGTTGACTTACTAATTGAAATAAGTTAGTAAGATCTCTGGATATTCACATGGAGGATACCATCCATCAAAAACTAACATCATGTGCCTCACTCTATGGCTCAGTGTTATTATTATAATTATTATTACTATTATTATTAGAGCAACAAGAAATGATGAGTGCTGATGTGTATGCAATTTTTTTGTGAGCATCTGGAGAGATACTGAAGCCATGACTTGTTCTTCAGTATAAACAGTCTGCAATCTGGGAAAGTAAAATAAGGCAAGGGAGAAAACCAACAAAAAGCAGATGAAGAAAGTGAAAGCTGACACTGGCTCACAGTCCCAAGTTTTAATTTTTGTTTTATTGTAATTTTTTTTTTTTTTTTGTACGGGGAGAAATGATTGGAGGAATTTAAATATCCAAACTACCGCATGGTTATCTCCCCACGGAGCTGATAACAAAATTCTTCAAAACAGCTGCAAATGACAAGAAATGGGGTGGTTGAGGGTTGGGACCAGGAGAGGCTAGGAGAAAACCTAAACCCAGGGAAGGCTCAGTCTCTTACCTTATCAGCGTGTGCCAGGTCTCAAGAGTAAGACATTGGGGGAGTGATGCTATTACTACACGCAAGAAATTAACTCAGGCAACTTGAGTAACAGTTGCTTTTATCTTTTATGGCTAAGCTTCTTGAGATGTGTTTAATATCCTTTAACTGCTCATCTGTTATTATTATGACTTTTTTTTTTATAATCTGCAGAGAGTTTAAAGTTCATTAGCAAAGTTTATTGTCTTCCATATTCTTCACTCAATTGAAACTTGTCCTTCTTAAAAGTATTTTAAAATTTAGTAATTTTGTCACCATTCTTTTTTCTTATTTTTATATTTTTGCATTGGTTCTCCACACTTTCTGTTCATAAGTGGTTTCAGGAAGTCTTCTGCTTCTACTGGTGGCAAGAGAAATGGCAAAACCCAATATGTATAGGAGATACAAAGGAAAAGATATTGACAACACGAACCATGTGTCAAATTCTGAATCTTTGAGTATTAATAGATATTTAACTAAGTATTTCAATGGTACTTCTTATTCATATATATTTATGGAAAATCCTAATGAAACTACTATTCATCAATTAATTCAAATATAATTGAAGAAAACTAAATATTATTATTCAAACTGACGCTGAATACAGTCACCTTCAAAGCAGAATGTGGCAGAACGACACACACCTTAAATAACTTCAGAAAACGGGGCATGGGAAAAGAGAAATTAGAAGATGATTTCCCAATTAACTTAGTTCAGCTTTGTCAATTCTTGTAGTCCTTCCATGTCCTTAATATTTTTTCCAGTTTTCTTAATTTATTCCTTTTTCAATTTTTTTTAATTTATAAGATAAAAGTTTATTTTAACTTTTTATTGGGGGAACTGCCCTCAATAGTCTGCTGATTAGATGACAAGTACAACAAAATGCTGTAAAGTGAATAAAAAAAGTAATCAAAATATGGATGAAGGGTCAAACATAGACAAATAGAAGTCCTGCAGTAGACAGTCTCCAACACTGTTTTAATTGTATTTGGTTTTTTTTACAGAATATATGTACACTATATTTACCATTCTTCCCCCTTCTGTACACTGTCTTACCAGACCACACTTAAATAAAAAAATCTGGACTCTTCAGTGGCAACTAATAAAATTTACTTAAGCAAATATCCACTGTTGTAAGATGTCAAGTTATCATATAACTGGTATCATTAGAATTTTATTTTCTGTTTGAAAATGAAAAACAGTACATATATTTCCTCCCATTCATTTGGGAAGCTATTTTATCAGATTAAAAAAATTCTCAGCTGTGATCTGTCATTTACTTTCTCTGACATCTTATGACATCAGTTTTTTTATGGTTTGTTTTTTTTTTTCCTGCTAATGAACTAATGGCCAAGGATAGTTCTGTTGGCAGGAGACTATTTATATGATGTCCAGTGAAAATCTGTCGATACAGTAGGCTGCCCTAAGCGCTTTCTGAAAATATGCTTGAACTTTCCCATCATTTTTTCAGAATCAGTTTTGACCCTGTACACTGGAGAACAACAGGATAGCAACTGAGAAGGAAATACCTAAATCTAATCTTTCTGGTGTTCTTATTCTGGGTTGACATAGCTCTACAGGAAGCAGACTAAGCTCATTGCTAGAGTTTTGGAAAGCACACAATAGAAACAGAAAAACAACACAAGCTATTACTAAAAACTATATCGTAGCCAATGACATCTTAGGCAAAAATTAAAGACAATTTCACTTGTGTTTTTAACACCAAAAAAGCATCATTTTGCTTCACACGTCTGTTGCCAGACAAAAGTACACCATATAATAGCAAAAATAATATGCAAAGTACCACTGATCTGACGACATTTGCATTTTTTCTCATTAAAGAAGGAAAAAATCAGAGATTTTATTGGCATTTTTACAGTTGTCATTACTGAGTTACTTTGAGGGTTTTTTACATGTTGCTTAATGATTGAAAATATATGAAATCTAATCTTTGCTAGCTAATATTCATGGGATGTATAATTCACATGGTGTTTTGGGGGTTTTTTTGTATGTCTGATTAAATAATGATGTATGCCCTTCTAAAGGGACCATTTGCATGTTTTAATTAAGTTTTTTATCAATATTCATGCAAGAAATATTAGAATTAATTTTTTTCATAACTAAAATAGCTTCAACTTGTTTTCAAAAATCTCTGTTTAAATTAAATGGAAAAATTTAGGAAGCATAGCAGCAGTAAATTCTATTTTGAATCATGCACATCAAATATTTTGGAAAATAGCTGTCTTCTAATGCGTTTGTTAGAACAAGTGTACAGAAAAGACTTGAAACACTGAAATTAGAAAAAACCACAAAATATTACTTGCTTGAAAGAGAAATTCACACAAAATAATAACATAATAATATAAATCAATCCAAAATCTTAAAAACACCCTCTCCAGTTGCTTTCAGAATATTTTGAAGTACAAACTGCATTTGAAAATGTCACAATTATGCTTGAGAATATTCCTCTAATGGAAAATGCTTAATTCCTTTACTACACATCTACTGAAATTAAGGATAGCTATATCAACTAACTGTTGTGAAAGTGTCTTACTGATGTCAGTGCAACAGCAAGAAAAGTTTAGATGGACAAAATTGTCCTAACCACCTCTTAAGCCACTAAGTCCATATTTAGATTGAAGAAATGCTTGAAATCCCCCACTCAAATACCAAATAACTTTATGAGGTTCCTTCCTAGGAGCTTACATTTTTAATCACTGCTATGTTTAAATTACCTAAGTCTTGATAAGCCTAAGCAATTTAGCACTAGACTTATCAGGCATTTTGGAAAAGAATATTTCAATGAAGATATATTTAGTTTTACTGAGTATTTCCAGGAAGCTTAACTTTGAAGACATATATGACAAGTTTTCTCTGATTGTCTCAAAAACCCCAGGCAGAAAGAAATATTTTGTAGCCAGTAGTCAAGCATACAGAACATTGAACAAGATACAAGAATGATACTCAAAAATGGCATTTTCTATTGAATATATCTCTCATCTCTCAGAGCTGTGAGCACATCCCTGATTATTATCTGTCCTGATGCATAATTCTGTTTCTTTTCAAGAAGAGTTTTTTATTATTCTATAAAGTATTCACTGAATAACGGAAAGACAGAAAGAAAGTCTTGGTAGTTTGGGAGCTGTATCAGTCAGTGGAGCCCTGGTTTCCTACTCCTGCTTCACCTCTAAAGAATCTGGCTTAATCTGTTGAGATGCAACCTCAGTTAATGTTGGTAATTGATCCAGGGTGCAACGAGTTATAGTTCTGACAAGCAAAGTTGATCTAATTTCCTCTCAGCTTTGCAATTTCCTCCCTTTTCCTATCCTATTTTCTCTTGGTTGTCACAATGACAAGGCAATTCCATGGAATGTTAAAGTCTGGAAATGCAATTGACTCAAATGGCTTCAACGTGAAACTAATGTAGCCTTTTGGTGCCATGGGACACAGAAGGAAGTCGTCTTCTAGGCAATCCTCTTCCCTACCTGTTTAAGACCAGTTAACTCATTTTCAAAACTTTGCTTTTCCTTTCAATGGGAAGGCAGGAATTAACTCAATTTTATCACACTTTTTGGATCATTATTATAATATTTTCATACAAAAACATTGTGAAACTGAAGGACTTTGACCACATAAGAATTTAACAATATATGTTCACATGTGGTAACGACTGCAATATATTCAGCTGACAATTTCAAACAATTCATTGGGTGATGATTTGAATCTACCTTCCATGCACACTGAATTCATTGTTCTCAGGAAGAAATTATACCGTAAGAAAGTTCATTTTGGGGGGAATTGCATGTGGCATACAGCAATGCTACAAATCCTTTGAGAATGTCCCTATTGCTTCGGTATACACATATTGCTTTATATCATGTGGGATAGCTCCTTATTCTTCCCCACCGTAAAGTTCGTAGAGCAAGCAATAATGATTTTGCTTATGAGCATATTTTGATGACCAGAGAGATAAACTCAATAGAATCAGTTGTTCAAATTGTGGTTAGCTCCTGAAACAGATATTAAAGCTTGCCTGCTCTGAATTTCACTCCAGTGATTTTTCATTTTCACTACATTTGGCCCAACAAACAATTTCTCTTGTCATTTGTTCAAGTCAAACTCTAAAATTCATACCACAGTTACCAATGCTATGGTTGATAGTCTGATTCCATAAGATGTTTATCAATGTTGTCTTTTGCATGTTCTGAGGTGGTTTTGGTGGGATGAGAAAATCCCTGACTGAGAATGCTTCAACCTCTGAATGAATGGAGAAATACATATAGCCAGACATGACTTATTTACACCTGGAAGAAAGACAATTCCCATTTTAGACCAAGACTGGCATTTCGTTTTACTTTATCTATATTGTCTTTAATTTAAACTCTGATAAAAATGTAGAGGACCTGTCATTCTTATATTAGTTATTAGAGATTAAAACTAAAAAAACCAACAAAAAAGAAAAGGCAAAAAAAAAAGCCACCAAGAAAACAAGCCCCCAAGACAAACAAAGCAAAACCAAACCAATTAAATCCCCCAAGAATTAAAAAATAACCCAAACTAATTTCTATAGAAATATATGTGATCACTAATACAACACATGCCTGCATAGTACTATTGTGAAACTGATTTATATACTGGTGAAACAGATAAAAAATAAATTCAAATTCATTTAATTTAATAATAATTTTTTGAAAATGTTTTGTATGTCACAGCTAAATAATTCTCCTCAAACTGAAAATATAAACCTAAATTTTAATTTAGTCCTCAGGTATTTTAAATAGGAACTCTACTTAAAATTAAAATTATAGGCATAATAGTTTATGGGATCCAGCCAACTCCATATAGCCAAAGTACCATGGGATGCAGAGTGACTAGTTAGTAAATTAATAAACCTTCATAAAATTAGAACTGCAGAGAAAATTATGTGAATTTGTACACAGATAACTGTTACACTGAATAACTACCAGTGAAAGCAGATAAATCCAGCAACATGTTCAACTTATGCTAATTTACATATGTAAATTTCCCTAGGTAACAGTCTCTTCAGCTACAACTTTTTTATAATAACAGCATGTCAAGAAGGTCTTATTTCTGCAAAGGAAGATTTTAAGCCGGTTAACTTTTGAACATAAAAAGAATGAAAAGAACCCTACTGCCATCCTTCTCTAATTTTCTCCTTCCCTCTTTCCAAATTTGACATTCAAAAGTTGGAAATTAATTAGCTTCAAGATATTTGGAGTTTATTTTAATATTTCTTCTGAATTTACAGTTTTAGCAGAAAAGGATATGATAGCAACAGCAAACTGTATGATTCCTTTCAACAGCTGGATCACCTGACTCCAAGCTGGAAGTGTGTCCAGGTGGCCAAGAAGGCCAATGGCACTGTGGTTTGTATCAGAAATTATCTGGTCAGCAGGACTAAGGGAGTGATTGTACCCCTGTACTCAGCATTGGTGAGGTCACACCTTGAGTAATATGTTCAGTTTGGGGGTTCTCCTTACAAGAAAGACATTGAGGTGCTGGAGAGTGTCCAGGAAGGGCAATGAAGCTGATGAAGGGTCTAGAGAACACGTCTTGGGATTAAGGGAGCTGGAACTTGGGATTTGAGGGAGCTGGAGTTGTTTAGCTGGAAGGAAAGTAGTCTCAGGACAGAACTTACAGTTCTCTACACCAACCTGAAAGGAAGTTTTAATGATATGGGGGTCAATTTCTTTTCCTAGGAAACAGGTAATAGGATGAGGGAAAAAGGTATCAAAGTTGTACTTGATGGCATTTAGATGGTATATTGGGAAGAATTTCTTAACTATAAGGGTTGTCAAGCATTGGAAAGGCCTTCCCTGGAAAGTGGTGGTGCCACAATCCCTGAAGCTGATGCTTCCCATAAAGGACATGCAGATGTAGCACAATCCCTCTCTTTTCATGCTGGGCATACATGTTGATCACTATGTTTAATTACAATGCATACTTCCTTTACAAATAAAGTAATTGAAATTAATCACTATTTTGAGATTTAAAAAAACCTCAAATTTACTGAAACTAATTCAATGAATTATATTCATCTTGTCATTGAGACCTCACAGCAGAAAGAGGGAGAAGTGGAAAGACCTATTTTTGCCCCTTCCTTGCATTTTGCTAATATTTTCCTCCAGGTGAACCACTGTGAATTAGAGATAGAGTAGAAGCATCTCTGCCTTTGCAGCCTTTTCTCCAAGGATAACATAAACATAAATGAACAGGTCTCAAGGTTGTCCCCTGACCACTGTACACTCCTCTCTTTATGAAGAGTACTTCTAAAGACACTTTTTGTGCTGCGTGACAATGTAGACTGTGCAGGTCTGGTACTCTTGATTATAGGGGAGCATTCTAGAATTTATATTTTTAATGTTTCTGAGATCAGAGAAAATAATTAATATTTTGCCAAAAGTAAGAAACCCGAGTCTCCAGACCTGTCCTCTGAAAGAATTTTCTTCTTTCTGTCAAGTATAGATGAAGGCTGAGCAGGAAAGACAAAAGATTTCCAGTCTGATATTCTGACTGAACACTGGAGCATAGTTGGAAGCTTGAGCACAAACTGGGGGTTACATAATGTGGGTTGTACTGAGCATAAAAACTTCCTTTTGAGTTCTGTTGATCTATACTTTAGGCAAATCACCTTCAAATCCAAACGTCTCTAGAGAAATGGACTAAATTATATCCCTCAGTTGAAGGAGCTTAGGTTAAACGTAGACCAGTACTATTAGCATAACATTGCAGGCTGACCTGTAAAGGTGAAGGGAGAAAGTAGGCAGAATTTCTTGAATTTTCTTACTCTCTGAAACCCAGATGGCAGTCTAAAAACCCTTGACTTCTGAACTACTGACTTCAAGTATTATTAGCAGCCCCTTGGCCTCTCATTAAACTGTAGCCTGAAGACTTCACATTGTTAAGTGAAAAATAAGTGCTCAGCTCTGAGCTGGATTAGCCATGATTTAAATATTAAGAAAAAAAAGAGGGAAGGAGGAAAGACAGTGGAAACTGCTGTTGCAGAGGAGTAAGAAGGTGGCTGTTCCACAAGTCAAGACAAGAACAGGAGCCAAGGATCACTGCAGGATAGGTGGGACTACAGACAAGACAGTTAGTATGGAGGTTCAGAGTCCATCCAGGAAAATCTGTCACTAATCTACAACATCAGAAGTAGGACTACACTGGGGTTGACTCAGGCTGTCCTGGATGTCTACGCCTGAACTGACATGGAGATCCAGATCCAGGGTAGAAGGTGCATGGGTAAGGATCCTGTGAGGCAAGTCAGGGCAGACAAGTTCTATGGGTGTCCTAAGGTCCTTAAAAACTGAGAATAAAATTTCTGTATGTGACTTGAAAGAAGACATTTGTATTCTGTACTTGTGTGGACGTATTGGCTGAAAAGTATAGAACTGCCTGCACCAGGAGATGGAAGTCCTGAGCAAGGACCTGGCTGTATCACAGTGCAGGTTACTTTCTCCAGCTCCACTACTCTCACTGCCTAGCTGGAAGGAAAAGAAACTGCATTAGCTGGGAAGTTCTAACACATATTACATCTATCTATGAGAGTGACTAGATAACTAAGGATTTCTCTATTCTTGGTGTCCTCTGATACCTACAAGAAATAATATGTTCCTCAATATTCCTATACATTAATGAATATTACTGCAGGTTTTCATAATGGTTTCTATTTTATTGTCTCTTTAAACCTCATATAGGCTTTCAAAAATTCTGTAGCTTATACTCTGAACATGAAGTATTTGTTACTCTTTAGGGTCCTCCTACAAAAAATGCATCTAGTCACCTGAATTCAGAAAATTAGTGAAGTTTATAGAAGTCAGGATAACTGTGCTTACAAATTTTAAATCATTAATAGTGATCTATATTAATTAGATGAATAATATAATTAATAATATAATTAATTAGATCCATATTAATCTGATTTTCTTTATTCTGAATCCTTAAGTTGATATTTTTCTAAGAGGAACTTTCTTTGTCTTGAGGCCTCATTTTTGACAACTTTGAAACTTGATGTTATTTTGGTCATTCTTTCTTAAAACTTTAATTGATTTTTTCTTTGGTCATGGCCGAAGCCATTTGCCTTTTTTAAGTCAGTAGTGCATAACTCCAAAGACCCAATTTATATTAATACCTGAGGCATCTTCAGCCATGAATGTCAGAATTGGTCTCAATAATCCAGACTATTTATAAGCCTGTTGGCAAAAGGATTTATATGCTCCCAGGCTTCCCCATTAAAACACGGATGGCAGGTTTTAATCAGGAAAATATATATATATATATCATGTAATTGCAATTCCCTCAAGAGCTCTTTTGTATTTGCACAGTCTCACTACTAACATTACAACAGCAAAGGGTCTGCCTGTCACTATTTCCATTGTAAAAACCTGCACTACTCCCATCAGGGGCAATAACTCAGTCATAAAAAACCACATGGTGCTGAAACATAAATCACTACTAGAAATAGATCCTGATACTGTTGACTAGTTTAACTGAACTCCCTCCAAAGAAAGGCAAAGAATTTGGATGGCGAAAGCAAGAGAAAGGGTTAATCCAAAGCATAGTGTGTTATCTTCATCTGTTGAAGGTCATGTACCTAGTCTCTTCCAGCTATTTGCAATGCCCTTTTCTTTTCCTTGACTTCAAATCTGATCCTAGCCTCCTTGTAGAAAGGGAGCTGGGATACTGAAATCTGTGGAGATTGGAAAAGAATCAATGTATTTGCATTTGTAGAAAGCCTCTTAACAAGGTCTTAAGTACTGATGACTGAAAGTGATTGGAAATGAGAAAAAAATGGTGGATTATTAAAAGAAATGTGCAACATAAAAATAGATTTGAAAGGACTATTAAAGTGTTGTTGAGACATTGCAGGTGGATATATCTCAACTGATTATGCAAAAGACAAAGTAGTTGGGCAAAGATACTGTTGGCAAGAAATATAAATGTCTTGACAGTTTTATGTGCCTTGAACCTTTATGATTTAAATCATCAAGACTGAGATTTTAGGTGATAGTTTAAATAAGTAGTCTTGAAAAAACATTCACTAATCAGACAAAAAATAATAAGAGAACCAAAGACTTAACCCATATCACTGAAAGCTGCTCAATTTATCATTTGATTCTTTAAGGCTTTGGCGAATATTTTTGAATACTGCTCAACAGATGAAATTGCTGCTGCTTTTCTAAGGAGACTACTTAAAACCCCTTCAACTTTATGCAATGGTGTCTAACACTGAGCCTGAGACAATTTATTTGTCTGTTATGTATGTGTTCTCTTATGTATTTTGTTCTATTTGTTCTGTATGTATTTTGTCTATTATGTTCTTGTTTGTGTTTTCACTTAACACTGCCCAGATCAGAATACACCATTCCCACATGTTACTACTGTCCATTTTTCTAAGAAATATAAGTGGTTATTATAGCCCTATTTAAGACGTGCATGTCTTGGAAGAATGTGCCTTTGTTGAATTACCCACAGATGGATTGTATCTCAGCGCATATAGAATTATACGGAATTTACTCTATCTATGTCAAAGAGTTAGGAGGGATAGGTAGAAAAAAAGAGTTTCATGGAAAACATTCTACCTGTCTCAGTAATTAATGAATTAAAGAGCTATAATTGCATTTGTTTAAATTGTTCTTATAACTGTTGTAGTCAATGATAACTTCTACTTCACCACCTGCAAGCACACATGGTCCTAACAATTAAGGATTTTTATTCCTTTTACTAGTTTTGTCCAGAGTATAAAAGCTTTGAATAAAACTAGTGCCAAGAAAATAAGTAACCTGTTTTTTCTCGGCAACTGTACTTTCTGGGTCACTGGAAACTATCAATAGTATATGCAGAACAGGAGAATTATGCTAGCTGTTCCCTGTTCCTGGCAATCTCAACCCTTTAAATAATATGGCTTATATTCACCCATAAAGTTTTGAGAGAAAGATATGCTTTTAATTCCCCCACATTCCTTCTAGTTAGCAATTGGTAATGCCTATGCTTTCTTTGCCTACTTTCATCCACACTGTCTCAGCCTTCATATATTCAACATTACAAATTGATTTCACACTGTCATGTCACTCAGACAGTGTAAAAAATGTAAAGCTCAAATTAAATCACTTACACTGAATACCCTGACTTTTTCTAAGTATAAGTTTCAGTTTCATAATGTTGCTTCAATGTAGCTTGTAGTGTGTTAATATGATATATTCCAGCTATTAAGTTTTAACATGCACAGCAGGGTTTTTATGGGTGAGGAGTTTTGCACAAAATATGAGGCATTTTAAGGCACCTGCTTTGGCATTTCAAGAAATATTCCTTGAAAAGCAGTGAAAGACATACACGATAAGCCGCTAAAAAAATATGTCCGTACGCTGACCCTCTCTCTGCTAAATACTGGACTTGCCTGAGAAATACTAGTGCTTATCTTTTCACTGGGATATTTCAATGCAAAAAAATATGCTTAGTAGTCTTATTCATATGTGGATAAGAAAAATTATACACATCAGTTTAAACATACCCTCCTTAGTTTCTGCTCCAAAGATATTAAACACCCATTTTACAAATTACATCTTAATCTTCAGCTGCTTTAGAAAGTGATTTAAAGTTTGACATTACAACCATTCATATACTCTATATGGAATTTTAATTATAAAAAGAAATTTTTACTGAGTGAAGATAGGTGAACCACAGAAAAGTCCCCCTTGATTCCTATTCCACCTGCCCACACCTTAGATTTCTGGCTTCATCGGACTCAGTCCTTGTCCAGCTGAAAGGCCATAAATTTTCATTTTGTGTATTACAAGCAGTGACATATGAGTGTCAAAGTTTCAGTTTATGTTGAAAAATCTGGATGTTATCTTCTGAATCCATGGCAACTCAGAATTTATTAAATTAAAGCTAGGAAACACAATAGTTGAATAGTGAAGTGTATAAACTATGAACATTATTGATAGCTTCTGCATTGTGTCAGTGTTCAGATAGTACAGGCTAAACCCCCACATTCTCCCTTGCAATGAGCTGAGTCAATTAAAAAGAATCTCAGACTGATGATTCACAGATTTGAAAGCCAGAAGGCAGTAGCATTTAAGGCCAGTGTTTAGTCTGTCCTCCTGCATAACGCATGGCCTGGGATTGTCCCGTATTTTTTTCCTACTTGCTACAAAAGCTGTCTTGAGTAGAAATATCCCAACTTGAGGTTAAACAATTTGGAGATTGATGTCTTGAATACAATATTTTGTATATTCATATAATATATATTTGATGTATGATTTTTTTTTCAAAATATAAAGAGATTCAATTCCCAGCTTTTCTGGTCTGCAATGCTCTTGTCACCTCAGCTGATGTACAGCTATAAAATTCAGTTCCAGGTGTCTACATTTATACACAGAATTTTTTTCTGAAGGACAGAACAAGGAATCAGTTAACATTTTATTATAGAATCATAGAATACTTTAGGTTGAGGGAACCTTTACATGTCATCTAGTCTAACTCCTTTTCACTAAACTAAAAAATATCATACTATTATCATACTATAAAATATCAAACTATTATAATGAATATTTTTCTCATTTAAGGCAACTTTCTATGACCCTCTTTAGATGTCAGCATTCTTCCTGAGATGCTGACATTTGAGCTGGATGCAACAATTTAGGGGTCTTTGTACATAATGCCAAAGATTATCATCGTATGAATTGTCGGTTGTCAAGAATTTATGCATCAAGGATCAAACTGGCTTTTTGAGTCTGTATTCCACTTTCATTTTACAGAAATATTATTTTTGGATTTCTCTAGTGTTATAAATCCAATATATTTTAAGGAAACCAAATATATTTTAAGGAAAACTATAAACATCCAGTCTAAATAAAATATCTCTTGTTCTTTAACATTCATTTTTTGTTATTAAGTTGTCCTCTTCAAGAATTAAAATAATTAAACTTCACACTATACTCAAAAGCATATAACAACTATATGAACATATGTACAAACAAAGAAAACAAAAGAATTTATAACCAGACCACTTCTGGAGGAGTAAGCAGAGTAGACATATCAGTCTATTGCTTGCCACTTAAGCTTCATTGTAAATCTGTGTGAGTCTTGACAAACACCTTCATGAACTTATCTACAGTTTGCAAATCTCTGACTGTTTTGAGTCAAAAAGCAGAAGACATTAGAGGACAGAGGACACAGGAAATTGTACCCGGTTCCAAATAAAGACTGAATTTTCAGTCCTTGTTTCAGTTTTAGTGGTAGTAGAGGCACCTGGAGGAATCTTGATATTTTTATTTCATTTGCTCTGTGTTCCCTATAATGTTCTGAACCTGTTCTTCAGCCTCACTTTTCACTTGCACCTTCCCAGCACGTACATCACTGAGAGGTGTTTGCATTCTTAAGTGGTGTCATAGAGTCTTTGCGAAAGGAAGATCTAGAAAAATACTGACAGGCTCAGAGAAATTACTGTTTCTGTCTTCTTTTCTCGTCTTCCCCCCACTTTTGTTCTTAAGGACTAAAAGGTCAAGTATTGATATAATTTCACAAATGTTATATTTCTTGGGGGTAATAAAGAAATTTTCAGTCCAACGACAGGTGCTGCATTGGCTCCACTCTTCCATTTTGGGCTCTTTTTTCCTTCTTCCAAAGAACTTTCTACATGCTCCTTTGCTTAATCATTTAATAATAGGCAAATGAGATGCAAATTATTTTATACACTCAACTGCTTTTCCATCTGTGTTTCCAATTTAAGGGGGCAGGAATGGCAGGGGAAGACAATTAAAACTAACAGGCTATGCCTATGTTACTAAATTAAAGAAGACCAGGAACAGTTTTTGCCCTGAAATAAAGTGGCCATGATGGATTTTCATCCAAACTTCTGGTGACTAGCTTTCTCTTGGACACATTTGTCTTAGAGAAAACAAGACAAAGAGGCAAGAAACAGCCTGCAGTGGCTCACTAGACGCTGGAGGGTACTGCTACTGACAACACAAACAAGCCCACCCACCATCTTGACTTGCACTAAGTAACCAGTAACTTGAAGTCAATAAGGGTCCTCAGAAGAAAAGAACAATGTGATTTCCCACAGGTTTCAGCCAGAACCATATACAACTATTCTGAGCACCATGAACTCATTGCAGTGTTAAAGCAAAGAGCAATGTTTATTACACTATGACATGCTCATTCACTCACAGTCTTTGAAATATTTTAGGCAGAGCCAAAATCAGAAAGATACATATTTACATTACATTATTAAGGTTACTTTCCTAATTTCTGGGCAAGTCTGAAGGGTATGCAAAGACAAAATGAAAGACATTTAAGTACAGAAATCTAGAGGGAATATTGTCTGCTTAGCTGTTCTTGAAATATCTATTTTTTCTGAGCTCTTTAACATCTAAATGCTTTTATAAATTTGTCCTCCAGTCACATTTGATATATGGAAAATAATTAAATTCCTCCCTTTGTTGAAAGAGTCATTATTTGATTCAGTCTTATGAACATCCTGTAACATGATAAAACACCCATCCTATCTCAGCTTTGTTTCCAATAGGAGCTGATTGATCACAGCATTTGGAAAAAAAGATTTCGACAAGGTTGGATGGCAGAGACCTGTAATTACTGGGATTTTCACGCTATAGCCTCTGGAAACTTCTGGTATTTTTCAGAATATGTAGTACTGCAGAAGATGTTCATCTTGATGTCCCCTCAAATTGCCTTTATTCATTCTGGTATGCTGGAATCACACATATTTCAGGATTTTGCTTTCCCCTCTCCTTTTCAGAAAAGTGTTAGTTTGCGCTTATGAATGTGATCATCCTGTGTTCTATCTTTATTTGAAAAAGGTCCAAAGCAATTCATAGAAATTATAAGAAGTTGAGTTTTGAGAATTTCTTGCTTTCCTCTAAATAGTACCTTATGCTGAAAGATCTTGTTGAGGTTATTGATTAGAGCTGAAATGAAATTAAATTCTGAATCAATTTATTAGGAGAATTTGTTCAGCTCACCTGTTGCATAATTGATATCTTTAATAGCTTTAATGTTGAAAAGCAGAAACCAAAGTGCTATGGAAAAGGTGGGATTCCCTATAGAGGCAGTGGGCTGCAGTTTCTGAGTGGCCTGATTTCAGGCACCTTCAGCTGCTCCTGCAAGCTTCTTTGAGAAGGGAATGCACAGAAAAGCTAAACCATGTCATAAACTTTTATAATTTCTCTTCCAAGAAAGGTTTATGTTTCAGAATGTAGAAGATATGTGCAAAATCTACCAAGGCTGTCAGTCTCAAAGCAAATATAAGTATATGCATATGGCATGGGGGAGGAATTCTAAGTATTATTTTATTTGTACTGTGTAAGCAAAATGCCTAAATAGGCCCATGGTTAAAATTCAAATATTAAAAAGAGAAGAACAGGGGAAAAAAAGGAAAGAGGTCATAAATATGTGCCTGTACATATAATTTAAACACATTTTCTTCCCTTGCTGGAACTGATGAATGTTCCTTACATACATTTTTAATCTGGCATCAATTATACAGTCTTTATTCTTACCTGGAAAATGTGATTATGTAAAACACTGCCTACATTCATCTATATATAAAGTTATAAAAATTATATGATACTCAGAATGTAGAGACTGTCTAGAGAAGATGACCTGCAATTTGTATTTATGCATTCCACCGTTAACATTGTGGTGCTTCTCTATTGTCAGGCATACTTGTAGTTTTCTCCGCACATTTGAGATAAGACAGTTAAATATCAGCACAGCTCCAGTACTGAATTTCCAGTTAAACTCTGTATGAAATTGTTCTTTCAATAAAAAGTTGTATAAATTATTTACAAGCATTCATACTAATTTTGTTTGGATTGTAAAACCACATAGGTGTTATACACTTAGTTGATTTCACACTGTAAAGACATGCTGGAGCAGAAATATCTTCAGAAGTTATGCATTGATTTAAAGCAATTCTGCCACTCACTGCTATTCTCACTGCTTGACACACACCAATTCACACTTAAGATGATCTAAGTTGTTTTTAATGCAAAAACGTAATCTCAAAACAATGTAAATATTCTCATTTATTTTTAAAATCCACTCCACTCCTTTCAAGCCTTTTGTAAATTCTACCACCTCATCAGATATTGAAGATGTTTAAGATAACAAATCATTAAAGGTACAGCAAAAATCACAGTTAGAAAAAAATCTATGTGATTTTTTTTAAAAAACATACAATTTTTAGGTTTATGATATAATACCCAATGGAATTAATAGAAAAATAGAACATTAATATCATCAAATACTGAATGTCAGCTATGATCTGATGTCACAGATAGATGTTTTTGTTTTGTATTTCTAATTTTTTTATTAAAAATGCTGCCTCTAAAGTGAGCCAACAAAAGTTAAAGAATGCGTATATAGATGAAAATATGTAGCATTTTTTTGCATTTTTATTTTATATGTACATTGGTTTTTACACTGAGTTTAGCATGCTTGAAACAACAATACAAAAGGAAAGAAGGAGCAAACCATAAGTTATGTTTATTGTAAATAATTACAATGTATTTTATGCTTTTATATCTCTAATTTCTTAGTAACTAATGCTTCCTTTATATTATTGAGTACATCAGGTGAGTTAGAGGTGTGTAACATTTGTATGTGTTGTCTCTCACAGTCTTTATATTAAATTACATGATCTGATTTGATCTCTTTTGCAGGACAAAAAGTTCTTTGTTTATTTGATAAAGAATGAAGGGTGGAATATTATACTTTCCCCTTTAAATGAAGAAGAGATGACTCATTTAAATAAAAATGCTGCTTTTTCTCAATTATACTCCACTCCTACAGCCTCACATGCAAGTTGTGGCATGTATCTGGTGTTTTCTTGGATTATTAGGTCTTATTGTCTCTGTCTACATCACCAGTGTAAAATAAGTAAAATGCCCTGGAAGGTATTAAAAGGGATAGTCTGGTGTGATGCCAAGCAACACAAAAGACAGAATTACTTCAGCAAGAACAAAAATATCTGTAAAGTGAATTAAAGCATTTCTAGCCTGTGACAGAAACTGGTCCTTTTATATCACATTATCTTTGAAACTCCATCTTTAATCTCAAACACAGTAGATGTGTATTATTTAACAAAAAACCAGTTAACTTGACCTATAACGACTTCAAAGTCTAGTTATTGCAGCAAATATAAAATTAATAGTTGTTCTCACCTGTTTTACTAATAGTTATAACTGTAAGCTAACTCAGCAGATAATTTGTATTTTTACAAGAAAAATCAGAATGTTGCAAATTTATACAAAAAAGATGTAAATTTTAATTGAAGGTATATATTTGAAGAAAAAAAAAATTGAAGACTTTAACCCAATAAGTTGTCATTCTCAAGAGGTATCATATCAATGGGTCCAAAGGAAAATCTGAATTATGAAAAGTAGAGAATTGGGATGATTTTACAAACTTCACAAGAAATATGTAACATTTAAAATAAAAATATGATGTTTAGGTATTTCATAAAGAATTTTTGTTAACATTTTCACAGTATATTATTGCACAGACTGGAATTTTTTTAAAAAATATAAATATTTTCATCATAATTTTGAAGGAAAATATATTAAAAAAATTCCTGGGACAGAAAAAAACTCAGATTTTAATAGTTTTGTTAAATTTTAGATGGAAATTATTTCTAGTGTTTCCTTGTCTTACAGAGAGCATTTTTGAGGGCCTTCTGTGTTGTTGTTGTTATAGGTCACTCATGAACTTTTCAACTGCATACTCAGCTTCCATTCTGGAAGATGCTCCTGGCTACTGTAATATAGTCTATATATAACTGGTTTCTGTGCCACTGTGTTCATAAACAGTCAGCTGTTTACAGCAGTGTGGTATTGCAGAGTCCCTCATCCCTCATGACTTTCAATTCATATGTATACTGCCTTGCTTTTAGGGATACTTACAAATGTGCTGCTTAGAAGATCAGTTTGCTCCTTAGTTGATGTATCTCATAATCAGTGTATTATGCAATTTTCTATAATCATAAACAAAGAGTAAACTGCTGACTCTTTGCAGATGCTTGATTAAAAAAGAAGTATTGAAATCTATATATTACAATCTATATATATAATTTGAAGATATAATTGAATTTTGAGAACAGATGAGGAGAGAACACAGAGAAACAAACACTCTGAAATGTTTACTAAAATGTGTATATTTATAATGATTAATTATACTTATCCAATTCCTACACAGTCAGAAGTAAAATTGAAACCATTTTGGACACATTTGGTACAGATGTCGATTGACAATCTTTGTCACATTTCTAACATCATCACTGTCATGTGCCTGAGTACATTTAATTTTGCATTTCTGCATCAAATTTGTTGAAATGATAAATCAAATCCCTATTAAGTGGACTTCACAGGCATTTCTTACTTAAAGAAAAGCCTGGTATAAATCTGACTGTATTTATTGCCTAAATTATTTCTTCACTTTATGTCTTAACTCTTACAGTAACATTTACCAATATTCAGTGAAATTTAATAATGTCTGGTAGCACTGGAGGTGTGTTTCAAAAGCTGCCCATATCAGGAGGTGGAGTTGACCGTGGATATTCTATATTACATGAATGAGGCAGACCATAAACTTGGTACAAGCTTCTTTATTGAAGTACTGGTACTAATAATATTTTTTATTTAACTTCAAATAATTGTAGGCATGGGAATTAATGTTGAGGGGAGAAAAGTGTTTTCCCAGTTGGCTAAACTATATGAAATTTGCATGCTTTATGATTGCACTTAGTAACAAAATAATTTCTTTAACTTGTATGGAATTGATGAGAACAGAACTCTTTATGGATGATCCTGGTATATTTTGGTACTTTAGTAGAAGCATTATTTTTCCACTGATGTTCAATAAGTTATACTCAATATTTACTGGAATTTAGTCTTGATTCAGACAAGTTTCATCAGGAACATAATTGCCTTTAATGCAGAAACTTAGACGAGCAAGCAAACTTACCAAGAAAGAGACATGCTTGGAAGATTTTCTTGACAAAAGCTTATAGAGAAGACAGATATCTCAACGAAGAATGTGTTCTGAAAATGAGTTGGAATTATCAGAAAATATATGTGAAATAATAAAGTAGGACATTTTTAGATAACTCAAACTCATTTTCAGAGCTTATTCCTCATTGAATTGTCTTATATATATATCTTGCTTATATTACTAAATTACTTTTCTTTTGTAAGCCTCTGAACTTTCCAGGACCTTAATGTGGGATATGACAAAACATGAGACACATATATTCCAGAATAAAACAGGGACTTATTTTTTATAAGAGCTTTTTCAGCTTTAAAATTAACAAGGTCACACTATCATTGTGTAAGTATTGGAGTTCTGCATATCTATCTGATAAATCTCAATGATAGCTGTTAATAAAGAACAGTTTGTTGGCATGAATTCTGGTAATTTAAGGGGACTTGTCTCCTCCTGCCTGTACTTTAATTTCATTTGTTATTTTTTTGTTTGTTTCAAATAATATCTGCACATATAAAAAATATTGAGGTTAACAGTTGGCAATAGTAATATATTAAATAATTTCTAAAAAATCATTTTGCTTTTAAATTTCTGAAAGCAAAGTAGAAAAATAACCCTGATTTTTTAACCAAAAGACCTAATCCTATTTCCCTCTTTGGCACATTTTTTTGAAAATCCCTCCTTTCTCAGCTCCATTAGATGGATAACCTAAGGTTTAACTATTTAGAATATCATTTGGTATAAGATTTTCCTTATGCAGTGTATTACTGTTCTATGAACTCTTCTTGAGTGCTTGATATTCAGCTGCCAAAGCCAAGAATATTCTCTTTCCCAAAGAGCATTAAATTTATCTCAGCAGACTGTCCAAGCAATTCAATTTTGTTAAGGACTGATGAAAATCTGTAATTTGGCAATGATGGACGGATGTGGCACTTCCTTCAGTCCAGTTTAAGTGCTGAGCATAGGCAGCAATGGGAATTCTTTTAAAAGTGAGGCACAGCAGTATGTTGTCTCTATTAAAATTAATGTTGAACCACCAAGTTGCAGAATGGCACATCCATCAAATAAAAATCTTAATGAATAAGCATGTCCATCACTATTTTGAAATGAACATAGTTTTTGTCATCACCATCATGTTTTATATCTACCTAGTACCTTTTATTTCACACCTTAGTCTCAATTCATGACATACATCTGCTGGTGGAAGTATAAGGAAGAGGTTGCCTGGAGAAGTTGTGGAAGATCCCTGAAAGTGTTCAAGTTTAGGTTGGGTGGGGCTTTAAGAAACCTGATCTAGTGAAAGGTGCCCCTGCTCATGGCAGGATAATTGGAAACAAGGGATCTTTAAGATCCCTTCCAGTCTACACCATTCTATGATTCTACGAGCTTGTGTGCACTTGTACACTTAGTTTTCAGACTACCTTTGGTAGGAAAACATAAGACCCTTTAATTTCTTTTTTTCTGAATGTATGTCTACGCACAAGATATGAAGAAATATTAAGGGGTGTCCTGATGGCAAACTTTCCTGATAGTATTCAGATAAGGAAAACTAATATGAAAAGGCCTTATCTTTTCCTTTTGATGTTGACTCACTATCATGAGATACAAATAAGCCTTTCCATATTTCAATCATATTTTTAGGGAGCAATGCATAACTAATGTAAAGATGTAGCTAGCAACCTGTCTCACATCAATTATATTTGAGAAAACTATATGTAAGAGAATCTGGAGACTATATGAACTATTTGGTCCTGTTTACTTGATATATAATGTGTTGATGAAGCTGCCAGTTACATACATTGCAGATTTAACACTGCCACATATACTTCCTGCATTGTTAAAATCCTCAGTCTCGAGGATGCAATAACTTTTAGAAAATTAGCTTCTTTTCATGTTTTTTTTTTTCTTTACAGTAGTCTCAAAGTTGAAGTTGAACTATAACGTTGGGACAACTGAGGAATGATACAGAGGAGGATAAAGTGCATTAAGCAATGTATTCACCCTTATACCTCAATTTCTACCTTTGGAAACAGGGAAAATTTATCATTTTGAACCGTCAGTCTTACATTCTTTACTAATGTTGCTTTTTCTTTTATTTTAATTACACATAAGACAAACATGACATTATAATAACGCAATACCTATTAACATAAGCTATTTCAGTCTAAGAATTTTTTTTTTTAAAATCTGTCTACCACTATGTCATGAAAACACAAGATGTGTTTAGATGGCACAGAATAATACTTGAATAGTGTCAGAGTAATTATACCACATTCATATGACATTTCTTGGCATATGGAGAAGGCATATTTACATTCAAGTGCTAAATCAACCAATTTCCTGAAAATAGATAAAAAGGACCCTACTGTTGTTTTATAATTTATTTCATCACTTTTTTAATATATATCTAATTTATCTGTAATTTTTCTTATCTCCTTAAAGCTCTACAACAGCTCTCTGGCTGATGTAACATGTGTACATAACAGTTCTCTTTCAGCAAAGTATTTGAAGTGTGTCTATATGCTGAAAAACTAACCATGTCCTCACTTGCCAGTAGTTTAATTCCCATTACATTTGTGTTTTGAAGGACAGGGTGGGTTTAAAAACTTTGAATGGTAGGGTTGGATAGCTGAAAAGAGTTTTAAAAGAAAGACAATCTTTCATTTTCTTAGTTTACTTAAATACAATGGCACTTGATCGGTTGTCACAGTTGAATTAGCTAATTGATATACTGCTAAAAGTGGTAAGCATTGGGAAAACCTATCTCAATCACATTGGTTCGTTGAAACTACACCAGGAAATTAACAAAACAGACTGAGACTTTCCATATATTCTGTGGTCTTACTCCACTTTCCCTGTGCTTGGTACACCAGGGACACAGCAGTACTCTTCATAGCCTCTAGCTATGTCTGGAGTTAAAAAGTCTCTGTATCATTTGTAAAACCTTTTCTGTTTTCATATGACTTTCCATCAGCCTATGAAATAAAAATGGGGAGATGAAACTTATGGGATTTCAGAAACTCTTCATTTGGCATTTGAACATTAAATGTTTGCCGGACCCTTTATTTCAAAGCCAAGAAAAGGCATTGCTATTATCCCAGAAATTTGTACAATGTATTTTCTTTTTGAATGATGTGACACTACAGTCTTGCCCCCATTCCAATTCTGTATTTTTAACTCTCTTAGAAACCATGTGGTAGATGACTCTGAGATTTAGGCCACAATTCATGACGCTTTAAAGAGCAAAAAATAGGTCACCAACCATTCATTATATGCTCCTCAGATGCTGGAGTTAAACTCAAACCTTCTTAGAAGATCTTCAGATGAAATTTTTTTCACAGAGATTAGTATTGTGCCTTCTGAATCCTGAGCAGTAAAGCACTTCTTTTTTTTTTTTTTTTTTTTTTTTTTTTTTTTTTTTTGGAGGATAAGGAGGAATGAGTTCAAAGTGGAAATACAATTCTTGGGTGAAAAAAAAAAATCCTTCTGCTACATTCTCCCACTGAACCATAGATTTTTCTGGCCAATAATATATTGGATTATTTCATGGTTTAACTCCAGCCAAGCCCCACACAGCCACTTGCTCACTCCCTACCAGCAGGATTGGAGACAGAATCAGATGGGTGCAAACTAGAAAATTCATGGATTGAGATAAAAACAGTTTAATAGGGAAAGAAAAAGCCAAGCTAACAAGCAAAGCAAAACAAGGAATTAATTCACTGCTTCCAATAGGCAGGCAGGTTGTTCAGCCATCTCCAGGAGAGCAGAGCCCTGTCACACGTAATGGTGACTTGGGAAGGCAAAGTCCATCACTCCAAATGCATCCTCTGTTCTTCCTATTTCCCTCCACTCTACACTCTACATGCTGAGCATGATGCCATATGGTCTGGAATAGCCCTTTGGTGATTTTGGGTCACCTGTCCCAGCTGTGCCTCTTCCCAGCCTCCTAGTCCCCCCCAACTTCCTCACCAGTACGGCAGCATGGAAAGCAGAAAAGGTCTTAGCTCTGTGTATTCTCTGCTCAGTAACAAAAATATCTCTTTATTATCAGTCCTGTGTTCAGCAAAAATCCTAAATACAGCCCCATACCAGCCACTGTGAAGAAAATTAACTCGACCCCAGCAAAACCAACACAGATTAGAAGAAGCAAATAATTCTATTAAATTCTGTGTAAATACACATAACTGGAACAAACAGGATATTCATCATGCAGCTTATCTTGGCATGATTTAAAGCATGATAATAGTTTATGATATTATTGCTACTAATTTCTGTCTCCTAATCCTTTTTTTAAAAATAAAATTTATTATAATTAACAGAGTATAAAAAAATATTGGCCACTCTTTATTTCTCAGAGCTTTACCTCATGCTAAAACTAGGCCAGAAAAGTATAAACACCATGATCAGACATATTTCTAAACAACTATAAACTAAGCTATTTCACGGAAAATTTAATAGTCAATCGAACCTAAGCCACCACCCCCCCCACCACAGAGTCACACTAAGGCCAGATACATTAGTAGAAAAGAAAACCTTAATCAAAATACAAGTTGTCTGCAGAGCCCAGAATGTAAAGTGGGCAGAATATTACTGTTAAGGAGAATCTAGTCTCAGCCAATGTCTGGTGGACAAAATCAAAACAAAATATTATGCACTAAAAATCTGGCTCTCGTTTAATTATTTAATGATAAATAAATTCCAGAACATTTCACGTCTCTATTTTTTTGAATTAGTGTTAAATTTTTCTTGTCTTTAAGCAAGAAATATGGATGACAGTAAAGACTTTCATGAACAAAGCATGAATAGTGCATTGCCTGTTGGCAAGGAGTAGAGGACAACTACTATGGCAGAATTAGAATTCTATTTTAAAGATTTAAAAATCTTACAGAAAAAAAATAAATTAAAAAAACAAACATAAAATAACATACATTTAAATAGACAGTATAGAGTATACTTTTATAGTTGATTTTATAAGATTTCTGTTTTGTTTTATTTTTAAAAAGCTAGCAAGAAAAAAATCAACAAAATAAATAATTTTATAGTTACTTTTACAGGTTTTGAAATAGGAACAGATATAATTGTTTTAAGAAGCTAATGTAAATCTCTATCATATGCATTGGAATATTTGTTTTTCACACTTTGACTTTCATTATTTTCCATTTTCTTTCTGAGTGTCTTCTGAAAAGCAAATTAGCGCAAATGCATAAGAAGAAAATAATAAGTACCCGAACCAATATCAGGAAAAGGGGGGAGGGGAAAATAACTTTCCAGTGTCAACAGTTATAGATGCTGCTTGATTTTTTTTTTTCCAGTAAAATATCTTGAGGATAAACAATCTGTGTATTAAAAGTTATGAAAGCTCTTACTACAGTCATATTTGTTCTGCAAAAATAGTAATACACACCTGTGATTTTGAAATAGCTAAACTATCTTATAGTTGAACTAATAGGACAAAAGAGGACAATTCCCTCAACTTCAGTGAGAATTAAACTTTGAACAGAGTTCATGTGGGATACTTAAAATTCTACTGGAGGAATATTGTTTTGACTGAGCCAGCAGGAGCAATGTTCAACTTAGCTGCCAAGCGTGAGTTTTATGACCTGAGAGAATTTTTCCTTGTTGTAATCTATGGAAAGTTCATGAAGTTTAGTATCTCCTAGAGAAAGCAACAAATTACAGTAATGGATCCAATCAGTTCTGCTCTACTGCACTTAGGAAGGAAGTTTACTTCATAAAGATCAGGTAATATCCTAAAATGTGTTAACTTGAATCTCACATAGTGCTTTTATCCATAAATGATGAAACTCTTCTATTTGAAAAAAAAATAAAAAACGGGTCCATCTTAAAAACTTAACACTGTATATATCTGTGTTGTATTTTCTAATAATACTTCAAAAAATTGACAAATGATTTTAACAGTGCTCTATTCTTCACCTGGCTATAATTCTACAAATAATCATTGAGCTCCACAAAAGGATTTGAAGATAAAAAGTTTCAAATAGTAATTTCAGGTATTTGAAAAAGAAGCTTTTATGCTGGACCCTGAACATCAGTAATTTTTATTTTTATTAGAAGTTCACACCAGCAAACAATGTAAAAGAAGAATCAGGCAGCAACACAGAGACTACTTTATTCTCTGAGTCATATCAAGACACAAAATACCTTGCTGGTGTGGTATGAGCAATTTACCAAATGTTCATATTCAAATCATGTGTTAATTCTATTTAGATTTAGCTTTAATTTATTTAGGAATCAAATCTATCCCTGCCTAGAGATTTTCAATGAGAGTTGCATTAATCTCTTAAGAAGGGATTAACAGCTGTAGACAGAAGTACTCATCAAAGTTAATTTTAAAATACTGGCTATTATATTAGTCAAACTTCGCAAATAGAATTACTGCCATTCATATCCTCCAGAAATCTTTTTCAAAGGATTCCTCCTTGTTAAAAGGATAATATAAAAAAAATAAAAGAACAGAAGAAAAACATAGGGAGGAAATAAGAGATTGCAATCATCATTTTAATTACTCTATATAATTATATATCGCTGTAATTGTTTATAAAGTCTGGGTTTTATAGGAAGCAGGATCTTTTTTTAAAATCCAACTCTAGTCTTTTGATAACCATCATTACTTAAAATCTGAAACACGTGCAACTTGCAATCAGCTTGATCACTTTAGGTATATACAAATTCCAGTCTCAGACAGAGAAAGAATTAAATTTCAGCTTTATAGTGATGCATGGTCATAGTGCTTGCTCCAGTGAATTGGTGATGTGGGTACTAAAAGAAGATTCTTTTGACAGTTACAGTCTTATCAATTCCTACATTTTCATCTCTTTTCTTCTGTTTTACTCTCTGAATATCTAACTTCAGAGAAGCCACCAGAAAGGGTGAGAAAACAGTCTAACTTGGTTGGATCTAGACTGAGATATACACTGTGAATATTCTGCAGGAGAGAAGTGTTCTGTGACACATCAGCAATGCAAATTCATATGGTGTGGGTAGATATTTAGCCACGTCTAAATTCACTTACATCTGCCCTTTCAGAAAGAACAGTGGCCTCAGGTAGACACAAGAAGCTGTGGGACGCTCTAAAAGGTCCCAGGTATGGAAACCGTAACATCTTCAATAGCAAGTGTGTCTGACTTGTAAGACAAACATAACTGGAAAAGGCCTTTTCCAGCCCTTGTGTACTTCTGAAGTGCCTTTTGAGAATCTCAGGAGTGCTATTTCACAGGGATCTGGCTATGTGATCCTGTTGTTTGCCACCACCTGACGTGACCAAGAAGAGCAAAATATTTGGCATAGTTAAATTTTTTCTGACAAGAGGAATAAAGTCTATGCACTTATTTTATCTGTCTTGATACTCTGATAGTCTACTCTTCTCTCATGAGACCCCATATTGTATCCAGCTCTGGGGCCCCCAAAATAAGAACATTGACTGTTGAAATGAATCCAAAGGATGGAACAAAGGTGATCAGGTGGCTGGAGCACATCCATTATAAGACAGGCTGAGGGAGTTGGGGTTGTTCAGCCTGGAGAAAAGATGGCTCCGGGCAGACCTTGTAGCAAGGTCCAGTACCTCAAGGGGCCTACAAGAAAGATAGAGAGGGACTTTTTATAAGAATATGTACTGACAGGATATAGGTAATTGCTTTAAACTGAAGGAGGGCAGGGGTACTTTAGATATTAACATGAAATTATTTACTATCACGATGGCAAGGCACTGGAGGAGGTTGCCCAGAGAAGTTGAGGGAAGTGTCCCTGGCCATGGCAGTGGGGGTGGAATGAAATGATCTTTAAGGTCCCTTCCTACCCAAACTATTCTGTGATTCTATGATTCCCAACTCCTGCTATATATTTACAGGTTTGTATAGACAAACTCCTCAAATTAGATGTTCTCATACCTCCCTTCCTTATTTGTTGATACCATGTTGGAAACCATGAGATCTTCAACAACAAGGGTATCTGACTGTAACAGAAACACAACCAGAAAAATAATTTTCCATTCAAAAAAACAAGTCAAACAGGATGCTGTTTGGCTTTCTTGTTCTTTGGGATGGCTCGTGTATAGCGCTCAGCATCCAAATATAAAATTCAGGCTCCTAGCCTCAAGATCAAAGTAATTTTAAAAGCTTTTTGACAGCCTTGGAAACTTAACCAATTCAAGTGGAGGCTATATATACAATATTTCATTTTAACGGATAGATATGTATGAGTAGAATTTAGTTACCTACATACAGAGTTGATCGAGTTTTCCTTATGCTAGCAGAAATGTTTACGTGCAGACCTGGAACATACACATGGGAAAGATGTTCTTTAGAATTTAGAAAAAAACACAGCACATCCCTAATCTTCTGTCTCTCCTGTTCATGCTTCTGAAACAGTTCTTTATAACCATTCATGCTACTATTATTTTTTCAAATTCTGCCTTAGGAACTGCCACTTATTCTAGTTGTTTAATTCCTTCAATTCCAGTTAATTACCCAGTGTATTCAATATACTCCTTAGTCTATTACCTCTTGAATGAGATTAAGACCTTGTAAAAAACTGGCAGAGGGATTGAAAAGTAATCACTCAATTTCACTTCTACAGGATAAAAAGAGGAAAACTTCAGACATGATTGCTACATAAAAAGTGCCATTTCAGAACAATGTCTTAGAAAATGTATGCAGAAAGAGCCACAATTAAAACAGTATTTATTTTCTTTTCATGTGACTCTTCATAATAGGGGATAGATGTCATTTTGTCAGAGATCTGCTAGTTAATATCTGAACTATTCCACTTTATGATGGAATCTTTTTTTTGTAATATCAATTCAAAGTCACAACCACAAAATTACCATTGCTTCTCTTTCCTCTTGAATATTTACCGTCATCCTCTCCAGCAAAAGCCCATATGCAGTTTTTTATGGGAAGTGTATACTGCTACTCTACATGTTTCACCTAATCCTAGCCAGAGATCAGATGTATAGAATGAAGAGAGTTGTACATCTGAAATGAATTTGGCCTGATGATTCATGTGCTATTGGTTAACACTGAATAGAATCATTTGAAGGAAATTGCTCTGGTGGCACCAGGCCATTCAGACCATAGCTGTTGTATTTCATAGGTCTCACCCTCTAAGGATTACTTAAACCTTACAGAGAAAACAACAGCTGCATAACACATTTAGCCTCCACTATATAGACATGTCATTGATGTTTTCCTCTTTACTGCCTACCCACAAACCATTTGTGCCAACTGTTCCCAAACCTACTAACAGGAGGGTCAGAATGCATCTCAGGCTGCAGAGGGAAAAGGAGAATGACAAATTTAGACTGACCTGGCTACATTCAGGTAGGACAGACTGTGAGAAATCATTTTAAGCCCTTCTTCCTCAGGTCTTCTGCTCTTCCATCTGGATTTGGTGCATATTTCAGGATGGACTATCACTAAATCTCATCTAAGCAGAGATATAAAAAACAAATTCTAGAGTAGGACTACCATTCACATAATCTGGGGACTGACTTGTCTACAGCTTATCTCCACTTATTGCAATGCAAGCAAGCTCAGAATGAAATGTGAGTTCAGTAGCTATTAAGTATTACAAAACAGAGTTCAGTGAAAGTGGATGGTGGTCAGAGAGTTCCAAAAACTGTGCCTGTACCTGACAAAAACCTGGTACTACCTTAGAAAATCGCTTTTCGGAAATTCCCTGTTTGTTCCTACCAAATAGTTGGAAAAAAAAGTTATCTCTTCCCTATCATAAAATTAACCAGAAGCATAATACATTTCTGAGGAGGTAGAAGAGGTGTGGCAGAAAACAGTTACACCATAGCACTGAAGAAAAACAAATTTTACCTGATTTTTCACAGAGAAAAGTTGTTAAACTAGAAAGACACTGAATGCATCTCACATGTTCTGTAAGTAAATGCTTTCAGAGCCATCCAGGAGATGCCCAGCTTGATTCACCATTTCTTACCATTGGTTACTGTGACAAGCTCTTGGGTGCTGCTAAAAATTTGCCAGGTTCCATGTAGGCATGGCTGTACTTCATGGATAAAAAAGTGTGTTTAAGGATTCTGCCATCCCACACATAATATGAACCAATATCGAGAATAGTAGATTTATTTTAGGGATGAGAACAGTTTGGAAAAAGAGACAAAAGAAAAGGGTTTGTAAAATTGAAATAAAATAATCACACTAAAAATTTAAGGTATTGTAGTTTGGGTTTGATTTGATTGGTTTTGTTTTTTTTTTCCAATTCTCAGTTTTAATAAAAAGTTCACTTTCTTCACAATTTTTTTTTCTGTCCCCTCCAAATGCAAATATTGGATCTTATTGGTTCAGGTGACCTTACTTCTTCATTAAGGACATTTTTGTAATCAACAATTAGCCCTTTTAGTCAGCAGAAAATCACTCAGCTATACTTACACACTAGTTATTTTAAATAACTTCACCTTTTTCTTCCCTTGAGATCATGTTAAACTTGCTCAGCAATCATCCTCCCAGGCATGCACACATAGAGCCCTAAGATGCAGGGAAATGACTGGGATGGGTATATTCTGAATCTGGCATACAAACAGAAACTCATAAAAACTATCTGTATTGTAATGCCACATGAAAAGGACCCACCCGTCTGACTAGCCAACGTTTCTGCGTCTCTGCAGACAGCCAAGATTAGAAAATGTTTAACCACCACATTTTCAACAATGAGTCTATTCATTAGAATCAGGAGGGGACGCATAACTTCACCACAAAAGACTGTTGCACCAAGGCTATTAAAACAGAGATCAATTTACAAGGTACTGGCAGAGATTGCTTGAAAAGACAGGTACATTTTCATGCACACCACAGGGCTGGAAGGCTTTCTCAAAGAAAATTTACAGTGACTAACATGCAGTACACTAATATATAAGAACATATATATATAATATAACTAATAAGAACTAAAATAACTAATAAGAACAAGGAAACAAGTATTGTCAAAAAATGCCAGCTTTTATGCTTCCAACAAAATCTGTTACAAAAAATTATTGTGTCCTTTTCTTTATATGCAGTGACCAGTCTATTTGGATTTATACTTGAGAAGATACTAATTTCATACTTGTGTGAGTACGGCAACTTTTTTTTTCCCATTGCAGAAGATTATTCTATTCTAAAATATTAAAATTTAAAACAAACAAACAAACAACAACAACAACAAAACCAAAAACCCAAAACAAAACAAACAAAAAACCCCAAAACACGACAAAAAACCACCACCACCACCAAAAAAATCTCAAAGAACTAGATTTCATAGATGGAAGTACAAGTTAAAATCTGAGGTCAAATTCTTTATTAAAAAAGCCAAAACTAAACAAAAAAACAAATACAAAAAGGAAAGAAACCTCTTTCCTGTAGTATATTTTTATCTCTGAACTTGTAGCTGTGCAAGTACATTTCTCAGTTGGTGATTCCATCTGGTTAGACAAGACCTTTTTAGCTTCTTATAGATAGTCTTTCTATTGTGCTTCTGATGGGAGATTGTGGAGAAATCAGTAACCAGTTGTCTGATAGAGATATCATATCAAAGCAATTTCACAAACACAAACTTCAGATGCTAATGGCAAAGTGCACAAGCAAATCCTGGAATGAATACCCCTGGCACAATTTCCGTTTTCTTGCAACATTCGCTGCGTTACTGTGCCCTTGTGGCTACTTCTGTGGGCGATATAAATCTGTACATGAATCTGAAATAAAGCCACAAGGGGAAAAAAAAATACATTGTCTTAGATGCTCCAACAAGTCAAAGGTGTTCAATTCAATGTTGAGATTCTACAATTTTTTAAATATGTGCAGGTTTGAAAGCAAATTTTGACGGAAACATTCAATAATCTCTTTGCACTAGTGAATTACTCTATTTTGGATGTTGTCTCCTCCCTGCCATATTTCTTTTTTCATAGAAACTTGACTTGTTACCATAGAAGTAATATTGCAAATATAAACAAGACATAGTATTGATTTAAATGTACATATGTGTACATGTACATGTAAGATGGTGAAATATTTTCACAACCATTGTACTGCCTTCAGGGAATCAAAAATGTAGGAAAACCCAAAAAGTTTTAAAAAGAAGTCTGTACTTTTTAAACAATGGTTTTAAAGAGAAACCAGCAGATTTTAAACTTTGTGATATATATCAGTTTTCTATTGATCACCCTGCAAATCATCCTGCTGGCAATCTAGCTTAGGTTACTGTCTGGGTTGGAGAAGCACCATCCTTCTTTGTAGCAGTGGGGACAGCATGAGCATCTAAAGGAGATCAGTTTATTGTAGAAATCACACCCTTTATAAATCTTTTATCTCTACCTGACATAACTGAAACCAATCTGAGACCTAACAGAACTCAACAGAAGGAAGGTGCCCATTGACTGGCCCAGTTGCAGTGCTGCTGTCCATGTGTCCCTTCACACAGTCACCTTCCTGCTCATACTCTGTCCCCATGTCTCTCCAGCCTCACTTCCAACTCTCTCCTCACACCCAACTGCCTCTCATCCCTCAGCCTACTTCCAGCCATCCAGCCTTCAGCTGTGCCTTTCCCATAGGGCCTTCCAGTGAGAACCAACCTTAAACACTTTTACAATTATAAGCCAAACCCTACGCTTCTTGAAGGTATTTTTGTAGTGGCATCTTATGGAAAAGGAATGTCCATCCGCATTCTTGAGGGTTTGTGTCATTCCCTTTTGTGGAGAGTCCTAGGAGTCCATTTGATTACACATACCTATAACACGCTTTCAAACACGTTTGTGTCCACTCCACAGTATCATAGAGACGTTTGCTGACACATGTTTAATGCCTGTAGATACAGATACTTTTCCCCTCCAAGAGGCAAAACAACATTTCCACACATTTTTTACAATCCATCCTGCTGGTCACTGACAGAGGTCAGTTCCTAGGATAAGAGCAAAACCAGGAATATTGTAACTAGGATAAGAGCAAAACCAGGAATATTGTAACTAATCTGAAGTCTCTCATTCCAAGATGTCAATAAACTAACAGGAGATCGCCAAATCCTCCCAAGATGGCTGGAAGAGCTGGAGCACTTATCCTGTGAAAAGAGGCTGAGTGTCTAGGGCATATTCAGTTTGTAGAAGAGGCAGCTTTGAGGGAACTTAATACTTGAAGGATATGGAGAAGATGGAACTGGACTCTCCACTAGGGTGTGAGATAGCAAGATGAAAGAAGTATTGAATTAAGTATTAAGCCTTTTACTCAATGACTGCTGAAGTCTATAATTTTTTACTAAACCTTTCACTTGTGTAGCTCTTATTTTCCTTTTTCTCCCAGTAGTGATAAATTTTAGATTTCAAGATCAAGGGAACATTATAAGTATAGTGTGGCTAACACCTGATCTTCAGTTTGAAAAGAAATGCTGAACTTTTAATAACGTATTTAATGTTCTGAAACAGAGGAGAAGAAAGATAAAAATAATTAATAATCTCCAATAAAAGTATTGTGAAGTAAAAAAAACAAGATTAAAATTTCTCTTTTTGAATTGTCATTTGTGTCTCATATTTTATATAGAAAGATCACATGGAAAAGAAATGGAAAGATTATTTTGAGTTTGAAGATCTTTGAAAAAAGGTCTGGTTATTTCTAGCAGAGTCACCTTGGCACAAATTAATCAATATTACTGATGCATCTTTTGTAAGTGAGAAGTTGATATTTGGAACCCTAAACAAAAAATAAACAATTGATTTTATTTTGTACCACTCAAACTACACATATCTGGATAAGAGGCTCTGAAATTCAGTTCTTGAACAAGTCAGGGCAAGAAAATCCACAATTGTTGTTTATTGTCAAGAAAAGACATGATGTTTACCATAGTAAAAGAATCATTGCCCTAAGTTATTTAAGGTTTCTGCTTGTTCACAGTCCTTAGTCCTTTACTTAACTAAAATTCTCCCAAAAAGTGATGACACAGAGCTATACAAATTCAGACTGAGATCATGATACACATGTTTAATGAAGAACGTGCTAAACCTTTGGGACATCTTATACAGAGCTACAGTAAATCCTTTATGCCATGGAATGCAGTGTTTTCAACACTTAAAATGAAGTTTGGGTATGTTTGGTTGCCTCTTCACATGCTACAAAATTGTGGTTGTCACTCTGGATCACTTAGTGAAATTGATTGTCCTGTAGTCTGTTAGCCATTAGGTTAAGATGTAAATGCTCTTTTTGGGCCTTAAAATCTACTGTTCTGAAAAGCAATACAGGCAATTTGGGGAGTAGTGGTGCAGATCTCTTCAGAATAACAGTCTGAACTATTTCCTGCAATAGGCTAGTATTTAGCTCTTTTATTCAAACTACATTTGCCAATGTACACCAATTATTTCCTGTCTTACAAATAATTTGATGTTCATATTACTTCTCAAACCATTTCCAGTTCTCTGTGCTGTTCTCTTCTGAATAAGGAAAGCACTATTCATAAAATATAGCCTAACAAACAGTTAATAATACCAATCTGAAAAGTGACTCTTTAATAGCTCCTATTAAGGAAGTAAAAACAAAGTGATATAATCCTGCTATTCATGACCTGCTCATGAATAGCCAATGAGGGTGATTGTAAGAGAAACTGTAAGCTGATGGCTCGTGGCTGGGGCTCATCATAAGTAAATAAATATACAGTGTATGTGGCTCTAACACACTTTCCCCTTCATGACTTTGGACTGTAGTACTTTTTTCTCTCTTCCTTAATCCTCAGTGACTTAAACACAACAACCACATATGCCATGAACAGCAACTCATTGTAATCGCAGGTGATGGGTGTGAGCCAGGTTTGTGTAATGTCATTGATTCTGCTATTAGGACAGCAGTTATATAAAACTTAGCAGCTTGCACTCCACCATTCATCTCCAAGCAGACTTGCTTGCTAATGTTTCTATCGAGTCACCAGGAAGGGAAGATCTTCTTAGAAAGGACTGGTGTAAAATATCTTCATGAAAGAATAAACTCTTTTGGAAGAGATTTTGCATACTTGCTTAAGAGTTTTACCTTTTCTTATTTCTACTTTTAGGTATTTTTAATTTCTTCATTTTAAATAAAGGCTTTTCCATGAGAGTTTACTGGGTTTAAAGCAAAAATATGCTTAACTCTTTGAAATGACATTACAAGTTTATTCTGCTTTCATTATTTCCCCATTCACGGGGTCTTTACTTAATGGAAGATATTAAAAAATACAGATTCTTTACTTGCAGGGAATCAGTTCAGACAAATGTTTAATGCTCAAACAGCCACCAGGCATTGGAACACATACCATCTGTTTTCTTCCATTCCCTGTGTTTGTATAGTCAGCTTTCCCAATGTAATCAACTTATTCGCTAGGAAAATAAACTGTGATCCCTATCTGCCAATTCTATTTGTCCATCTGTCTACCTATCTGTCAGACTATATCTGTAAGAAGGACTTAAAAGGGTAAAAGTTTTCTGAATAATTTTGAATACACACAAATAGAAAAATCTTTCCATGATTACCATATATTTTTATTTTCCCAATTAAAAGCCATCAATAAATCCTTGCAAGTATTTTACAATATAAATAGAAAATCTGCGTAAATAACCATACTGTAATCTAAAAATATTGAGGCCCTGAATAAGTATTTATATACATTTTTTTGTCAACACTTGTTGCCAATTAACATGAATAGAGAAAGCTGGATTGGTCTATTACTTTCTAAAATGAGTATGACCAAACTAAGAATGAGGGTCTGAACTACATGAATGGTTATTTTGATTCCTTTGGAATGTTTTTTGTTCAAAATTAGTCATTCTGAAGAATATAAAATCTTAAAGCACAAAACCAAAAAGATAAAGTTATTTCAAAATTATATACTTAATTTTAAAGCCTGTAGATCCATCTACGTGTCAATCTACTTTGTGCTATAGTTTATTTAAAGCAGACCATAACCCATAGTACCAGATTATAATTTTTACTGCAATCAGCGTTATAAAACACTTCTGACTGTTGCTGTGGTAATTTCCGTGTGCATTTTGCCTTATTTCACTTTCTTTTTTTCAATAAACTGCAGCTGAGATCTTTTAGAATAAAATCTAAGGGCAAAATATATTTTTTGGTATTATTTTACTTCATTTGTATGTATTTAGCGGTATTTAATTATATGCTAGTAGCTAGACTTCAGTTCTTCATTTTAGCTTAATGTTAAGAGTGATTTGTAAGTACCTGATAGATATGAGGACATTCTGTCTCTGGGGAAGTATCAATCATTAAACCAGGATTCTCTTGCAGAACCTGAAGTATTATTACAGTTATTATAGTCCTGTGAGATACAGAAGATTTATTGCCACTAGTTTTGTGGGTTTGTGGACTTGCTTGGCAAATGATGAAACATCTTCCACTGTCTTCCATTACCCACTGCTGTACTTCAGCAAGACAGTAAAGGCTGGGATCCTTGAATCACATGGATCTTGAGTGAGCCTGTAAAGCTTGGGTTTAAATCCATACATTTAAAATAATGTGAATTACTATTTATTTTGACATCCAGTCTACAGATTTTTTAGTGTTAGTGTTTCTGAAGCAGCTAGGGCTTGGTTAAAAAAAAGGAAAAATATAAATACAAGTTGAAATGTATAACCATGGGCTTGCTCTGCTTTTAAAAAGGTGCACAGGTACTGACTTCCTTCAAGACCAGTTAGAGCTTATCAACATATCATAACTAAGGAGAGATTTTATTAAAGTTTCCTTTTTTCTTTAATTAGGCCTTTCAAAAACTGCTCTCAGGTGTTGGTATTTTACGCATGAAAATAAACATTACCATAGAAGCCCTCAAAAAACAGCTTCTTTCTGTAGATCCCGCAAATTCACATCCGCGAAAGCAAATGTAAGTTTCTATTTAAATATGTAACATATATGGTAAATTATACTCCTTGTTAATAATAGCTTCAAGAAGAGTCTCTTTAGCTATTAAAATATTGCTACACTTGGCTGAGACCAAAAGGAACATGGATATAACCCGCGGAAGAAAGCAAGCAAGAAAGTAAGGCCAGATTGTGTGACATACAGCATGGCAGTCACTGTAGATATCAATATGACCTCTGTAGCACAGATACTAGCATTGACTAAACATCTTAATATTTATTAATTTTCCCAGACAGATTTCACAGCCTGACTCTACTCAGTGTTCCCACAACTACTGTCCAGCCTGCTAGCTCACATGTGCCTGAGGTAGTGTTCATGCCTTGGGGAAGGATGGTTTCTATCTTCACAATAAAAAACTACTTTTTCCCTTTGAGGATATAGAATTTTTGATTGGATTGTCAGAATCTACGAACCTCGAACATTATTTAGAGGAGTCTAGTGCAGGCAGGCAGACCTAACACTGTTGGCCATACAGAAAAATAAATGAAAAAAAAAATGCCAGACAAGAGCTTTAGACATTTATATCAATCATTGTTTCATCTCTGATATTTATAACGATGAGATGATTCAAAGGTGTGATCATAAATTTAGGGCACACCAGGAACTACAGAAAGTCACTCTCTGAAATCAATGCTAATTAACAAATGATCCCTCATATATTCCAAATTCCTTTAAGTCCCATATACCTTTTTTCCTTCTCGTTACTGATTGTTTCAATGATACAGTAAACATTATAAAAACATATATCAGATTATTAGATTAAAAATCCTTCTCAACCACCATGACTCATGTGCTTAATGAAGTGATAACAATGAACTTATTCAGTAATTCTAAATAATAAATTGCTTAACTAATTATCAGATAACACCTTTGCTTATGTCATAGCTAATAAAAATTTGGGGAAAAGCAACTATTTGGAATGTGTTTGGCATGGGCCAAATATAAAACTCTTTCACTATCAAAACTGACTATTTCAAATGTAACAGTTGAATAATGTAGGATTCTGCAAAGGTTTTATGAGTTAGCTCCTGTGATGTGAAAAATAGGACTGAAAATAGAAATCTATACCCATGACTCTCAAATTATTATGTTTCTGTTCATCACATAAAAGCTCACAGATAAAAAAATGTATGTGGTTGATATCTCAGCAGCTTTTTAATGGAAAATTACTAAAATGCAAGGTATAATTAGTGTCATTGATAAGCTAAGGTTATGAAATTCAAAATTTACTCCTTCCTTTCCAGGAAAAATTAATTTCAATTATTTATGCCATTATGCACCTTTTTTTTTTTTTTTTTTTCTTATTGCAATTATGTGATTATCTAATTAAGTCATTAGTTACCAAGGCAGTTATCACAACAGAATTACATCTTGGGAATACATGTTGTGTAAAAATTAAACATTCACCTACAAAGATGCCTTTGTTATGTGGCAAGGAAGAGGGAGGAGGTAAATGCCCTTCAAGTGAAAAAAACCAAAAATGTCTAGCTCTAATTGAGACAAGACTATTCTTATACAAGTGTCAGAGTGAGGAAATATTTTAATAAAATCAGAAATGTCCATTATTATTTTTAAAAGTGAGCAACAACGTTTTGTGCAAATTCAGATACCTTGTCGGTATGTGGGAATATTAATCTTGCAAAAATCACTGTCTTAGTTGTAGGCAGCTCCATCTGAACTCTCTTTACTGAGTAGGAGGAACTCCAGACAGATGACTGACATCTACAGGCATTGGTGTTCTGTCAGCTGAACGTACCTGCAAGACCAAAAATTCACACTGAGGAAGGCAACACAAGGCACATTGTACTGAATGTGAAACTGGTGTTTGTCCAGGTGTAAACATAAATTCTCAAGTAATTTTAAGGTGAGTCTATAAGTACCATGCAAATAAAGCACACACAAAAAAGACTGTACATGATCTGCAAAATGCAACCAAAATGACTGAAATAAATGGAATTATTGTGTGAGATAATGGTATTTGCATGAGCAAAGGTAGAAACCCAGTGTCGAGGTTTTTCGCCCTTTTCTCCTTTGACAAAGACTCAATACTAAGTTGAAGAAATTTGAACTGTAAGTAATGAATGCTTTTAATGGAAACTGACATTCATTTTTCAATGCTTTTTGCAACTTGGCAAGAAATATATAATAAATGGGATTGTGGGGTTTTTAATAAAAGAATGATGCAGCAGTATAAAGAACTATAAGGACCCCAAGAAATTTAGAGCTATTGTTTGTCCTAAAGTTCTGTAAAAATTTGTTTAACATGGAAAAAAAGGGTAGAAGAGAGAAAACAAACTGAAGTAAAGGATATTAATGTTTTCCAGTGATAAAACAGTGCAAAGGGTTCCCTAATGACCCACAGAAAAGGATCAGAATTCCATTGCTTATGCATCTTAGAACTGGCATGAAAAAAATATTACTGAGCACATTGAGGAAAAAGATTGTACACAAATTCATGACAGACAGGACTTTGCTTTATAACGCAAGATAAATTTTCTTATTCTGATTACCACCAGCCCTTGTTATTGTAGAAAAGCCATTCCAGAATAAATATATATATATATATACACATATATATGCACCTAAATATCTCTCTAGAGAGAGAGATATCAAGGCATTACAGCTGTTCAACCCTAAATATCTTGTGGGTATTTTTCAATTAAAGAAATTTATCAGATATTTTACTCTTTATTAAGAGAGATAGATTAACTAAATACTCAACAAAACCAAAGAGTGTCAGAATCTTAAATAAGTGTTATATCGTATGTCTGCTGTTACCTCCTTTTCTGATTTAGAGTATGTGTCAAGCAGATCACAGACTGAACCCAAAGAAAAGCTGATATTCATCTGAAACATTAAATTCTCCCATACACACATGTTCAATTCCTCTCTGCTCAATTTGTGTGGTACAGCTTATCCTAATTTTTGTCCTACTCTGTGCTTATCTTCTGCATAGAAATATTTCACTGAAATATAAGTCAATGTGCCCAAAATCTTATTCAACAGCACAGGGGATGTATTTGAATAGTAATTACTGATTTATTAAATATTACAGGCTACAGAGGTCAGATGAAGTCATATTCCTTTTACAGAAAAGCCATCCATTCAGTTGTTTTGGTGATATCTGCCCAGCTTTTTCCATTTATTTTACAGACAATATTAATCTCATTTTTGAATAGTGTGAAAATCTGTTACAAACCAGAGAAACTCTATTTCTCTATTGTATTTAGGAAAGTGGTTGATGTGTTAAAAAAAATAAAAAGCCATAAAATGAAAGGCACATGCAACTCTTTTTGTCAAAGTAAATGTCATTCAACAACCTAACATGTCAAACAAGGATATGTAGGGCCAGGATCAGCATGCTGCAACAATCATCTCTAATACCCACCATATGCCTTTAAGGATGGAAAATGTGACATGTGACAGATCACTGGAGATGAACAGGGAAGGATAATGGCTGTTGGAAGATGTTCTTCAAGCTCCCTCCTGCTCCTCTTTGCAGAACAGGACTGTGGGAGGAGTCAGAGAAAGAGTGACATAAGAAGCATCTTTCATAGGCTGCATTTTTTTATTGCTAGTGTGACATTTTCATTAATATTACTTCAATTCCACCTGATCTACAGCTGAAAAAATGAAGTTTAGGACCAAAATCCAACTACTGTTGGGGGACAAGAGATAAGGAACAGAATGTATGTGTGACACTTGCTCACAGGTTTTTAATTTCTAAGAATGCTGTGTGATTGTTGTGCTTCATGAAGATAATAGAATTCCTATACACTTCACAGCAAAAAATCAGTTCTCCACTCCCTGCCCACACCTAACGCCACACATCTATGTCATTTTTATTTTAAGATTACATTCCTTGAAGACAGATTAGAATCTTACCTTCAAAAATACTTAAAAATCTCAGAATTTCAGAGCAGTCAAGGTCTGGCATGAGATTTAGTTAATTTTGAGCACCACTGCAGAAGAATTAATTCATAAGAGCTTATACATTGCCCTACTGTTCTAGTGACAAGATTTCCTTGTGCTTCTCCTTGTTTTTTTGACCCAGATCTCCTCTGGGAGATTAGCCTTTACCAATCTTGTGTGTTGTCTAAATATCATGCTTTTATGGTTTCTCTAGAGAGGTTTGAAAGCAACGGTGAGCTTACACTTACAATAAGACTTCATGTTCTGTCTTGAAAGCATATTCTCCCCAGGAGTCATAGCAGCCCCTGCTTCTAGGACCTTCTGTACCACTTCTCAACCTTTTCATGACAATTAACCCATCAGAGCTTTACCCTGAGATCTATGACTTAATACTGCATGCAGAATTTGTCTTAAAGACCAGAACAAAAGGCAACCCTCAAAATGCAAAGAGAGTTGATGAATGCATTTCTAAGCATTCATTTTCTTCCAATCTGCATATAAATATGCATTGTTTTTGAGGTTAACAATATACAGCAGTAAACAGCATAAAGACTGGGAATGTGTCAAACAGGAAAAATATGTGTTTACAGTGAATGCATTGCCTTTTAAAGAAGCACATGCTTATGAGAACATGCAGTGAACATACTTTGCCAAAGTAGTGAACGTATTGTTTCTCATTTTAAATTGAGGTAAAAAGGGTTGCTGAAGATGATGTGACTTGTAACAATGTAAATACCTGAAGGTAAAGTGGTCAAAAAGAAAATCTCAGCCTAGGAAGGAAATAGAGGCAAAAAGAAAACTGCGAATTATTGTATATTGATACAGGCTGTTTTGGGTTGGAAAGAATCTTTAAAGATCATTTAGTTAGTTCCAATCCCACCACAGTTGACAGGGAAAATGCATCAAGCAACAATGAACAATGAGAGCAAAATGTTGCTCTTAACAAGAGAATTGACCCAAACAGGACTACTTCAAAAATAAAGGTCATATCAGAAATGGTACAGCAGAACTTTCTTTCAGCATTTTAAATGTTCGAATTAGTAATGCAACATTTTTTCAGGATTGTTCACAAAATATTAAAACTACCATTGTGTCAAATAGTAATATTTAATATTATATAGTAATACAACAATAATAATAATAATACTTCNAAAAAACTCCAAAACAAAACAACTCGAAACTTGGAGGGTTTATCTTGAAGGAATTAAGAACTGTTTGCCTTGTTATAGCTTTCTTATTCTTCTGAGTATTTATCTTCTCTCCAATGTTTTTAAAGTAGCCTCCACTTGCCTTGATGGTGAAGAACTACTGATCTCACTGTCCATGATAGGGTCATCCCAATGTGAAAGGACAATATTCAAGAACCATATACAAAACAACCATGGCACTTAATATTTTATAAAATTTCTAATTTTTCTGTGCCCACAGAGGTAGATAAAGGCAGAAAAAAAACCTAATATTCCTATGTTAAATAGGACATCACTGACCAATAACCCTGTCTTCCAATAGGATAGACTGAGATTCAGAAAGTTCAGGTGTGCTCAAGGCACACCAGGTACTGACACACTGCATCACTCACAAGACAATTTCCTGAAGGCTATCTGAAATCTTCCAAGAGAGTCTAATTGGGAAGCCTTTATCAGAGCCCAGCTGGAAAACCTGAGTGGGTCCAGTTCTTTGATCTTGATCTTTGGGAAGTCTGCCCTCCTACACACACAGAAGACATTTATGTGTGTTGTGCCTAGGCACAAATGAAAGTCCAAGGTTCAGGGAAGTAGAGCATCTTCTGAATTGTTTTAAGTTTGCTCATCACTGGTTGGTAACACGCCCATCTGCACTCTTCAACATGTCCAGCAGAAGTTCTTTGCATGGATATCCTGTGTGAGAAGACTGTAGTGAAATAAAGTACTCAGCTATCGATCAGGATGGTCATAATTACTCAATTAATATGGGTAAGAAAATCTAAAAGGTCCAATCACAAACAAAAATCTTTGCTCTGTTAGTCTGTACAGATCATCCACCAAGCAAAGAGACAGTCTTTTCTCCAAAACATAAAGCATATCAATAAAAGAAAAAGGTACGTCTCCTTCCCAAGAGCTTTAAATATTCCAAGAATGATCCTCCTAAAAGGAATCTGTGACTTACAGACATCCACAAACAGAAGTAAGTTGAAAGACTGGTTACCCAGAGAACATATTTTTGTGTTACTGAAATTTAGAAATAGAACTATGTCCTATTTACCTGGTAAGGAAGCAATATTAATATTCACTGTATTATACAGACAAGGAGTTCATGAGCATAAATGACATCTGAGCTGATTTTCTTTACTGGCTGAATCAACAGCACTGAATCAAGGACATCCAATCATTCCTTTTTAGGAAGAAATTTTGGAAATTAAGACCGCCTGGTATTGGATCCACTTTCAGAAAAAAATGTTTTGGACTAATGCCAAACAGTTTAAATAATATGTCAAATACATGGACAATTGCCACATATTTTCAAAACACATGACAAGAAGGTGGAACAATGGAAGCAAATTAGTGTATGAAGACTTTTGTGGTGTGAGAGAGATGCAGAGTTGTCTATCAAGGAAGGTTACTGACAGAAAAGATCAAGTCCAGTTGTAAGTTACTGAAAACTCTCTTTTGATCTTACATTATTATACCTTCCCGCCAGCAGGACTCAAAAGGGAAAACATCAGAAAATTCTTCATTAGTATTTCCTGTATGTGAATTACCACATGAGCCACAGTTTGCAACAGAGTTCCAGGCAAATGGCTTTTTCCACTGGTGACACATTGGGCTGAAATTTAATTACAACAAATTATATAATATTTTTCTAATCAACATTATAAAAATTTATGCCTTCACTCTACCTCCAGCCTCACACCACTTCTTATGAAGGAAGGTTTAATTATACCTTCTGAACATAGTCAAGGACCTCTCGGTGAGTTCCAATTTGTTTGGAGTTCTCTCAGTGTAGGAATCTTCTTGAATATTTGGAAGTTATAGAAATATAAAATCATAGAATGCTTAGGATTGGAAGGGACCTTAAAGATCATCTGCTTCCAGCCTCCCTGCAACGAGTAGGAGCACCTGTCCCTAGACCAGGTTGCTCAGAGCCCCATCCAACCTCATCTCGAACACCTCTGGGAATAAGAAGTCCACAATCTCTCTGGGAAAATAAGGGAACAAACAAACAAACAAACAAACAAGCAAACAACAACAAAACCCCCACCAAACAAGCAAAAAAAACCACAAAAAAACCCACCACACACACACACGCACACACACACAAAAACCAATAACAAAACAAACAAACAAAAAAGAAACCAACCATTCCAATTCTTTCATCCTGTGTTAATTGGAGAGGTGTTTTAGTCCTGTGATCAAGTCACTGGCTCTCCTCTGGGCTCATTCCAACAGGTCTCCATCTTTCTCATGCTGGAGGCCTGAGAGCTGCTTGCAGCACTTCGGGCAGAGTCTCACCAGAGCAGAACAGAAGGGCAGAATTAATTCCTCAATCTGCTGGCCATGCTGCTTTGGATACAGCCCAGAATGTGGTTGGTTTTCTGAGCTGCAAATCTACATTGCTGAGTCAGATTGAGTTTTCCATCTACAAGTACCTCCATGTCTTTCTTCCCAGGGCTAATTTTGATCCATTCTCCTCCCAGCCTGTACTTGTGTGGGATCTCCCTGACCCAGGCACAGGACCAAACCACTGAGACAGCTGGTAAATTAATTGCATCAATAATAATATGCTTCCAATAAGTACTATTACTAAAATTGTGAATATTTGCTTTTGTTTTTTATCTGTCACAGGAGCTTGACTATAATACAGAGAATATGTGATCTGTGTCTTACCCATTTCCCATTAAAAGTCTGAGGAACTATTTGTATTTGCTTCAGAACAAGTTATGCTCATTTGGACTAAACCCATAAAATCAACACCCATGAACTTAGACAGATGTCTGAAAGGCCAAAATATTGTTCTTTTGAGAAAGTGATAAATGCCAGAAAATGACAGAACATTACTTACTGTCTTTTTCAATGACAGTCTTGATGCTAGACATTAATTTCTAAAGCAGTTCTCTCTGCACGAGGAACCAGATCAGTCTTATGTTCCTTTTGAAGCAACCTGCCTGTGATCAATGAAAAGAAATTCTATGACATCTGTCCTGTATTGTGGGGGACTGGGGGTGTACCAACACTAAATTTAAATTCAGAAAGAAAATGCTACATCCAGAAATTATATAGGGAAAAAGAAAAAAAAGAAAAAGAAAAAGAAAAAAGAAAA
>VYXD01019224.1:513900-525341 GCA_013397195.1 Hylia prasina | reverse complement strand
AGAAAAAGAAAAAGAAAAAGGGAAAAAAAAAGCTTACAGTCCTCTAGTTTAGTGACTATTTCCTTCAGGGGTTTTTTTGTGTGTTTTTGTTTGTTTGTTTGTTTGGGATTTTTTGTTTGGTTTTTTTTATTGCTTACTTTTTAGATTTGATCATACATCCAGATCTCGCTTCTAGAATATCAAATGCAGAACTCAAAAATGAGAAATGATCCTTTAAATCATGTCTGAGAACTACATTTGCTTTGGGTTTGTGATTCCCTTTGACTTTGGGAAGTGAATTTTTACACATGGGGAACCAACTGAGCAGCCCTGGAAGCCCACAAATATTTCTAGACATAATTCTGCCTCCAGCCACATTCATACAACATTAAATTTAGACCTGTTCCAGATTTACAGGGAAAATTTGAATTTGGTTTTTTTTTCATTATCGATTCTGTTGCTTTGGCAGTAGAATGGGCCAAAGTGAGCTAACAAATCCACAGACGAAGGAAAGGAAAAGTTTGCTCTTTCCATGCATATTGGGTAGAAAATATAATTCAATAGTTATATTCACAGGGGAAAGGAGAACAGATGTAGAAGAGACATTTTATATCTTTGTTGCTCTGAAAGTTATAGTGATAACAGTGCCACTTATAGGTATATTTATCCCCAACGCTTACAACTGTGATTCACTCTAACTTTCCAACTGTTCAGGCATGTGGGTATTTGTTACAGTAGTGCAAGGCCATTGCCACTTGGATTTAAACCACACATTTCTTTTTTATTTCTTTTCTGGCTAACAGCCCAAATCCACGCAGCAGGTGCTGTCTTAGGAATGTCACTGTCTAATAAAAGTACTGTAACATAACACAGAACCAATAAAAATTTCTTTACATAGACTTTGCTTTTCCTGAAAGACTGGCTTCTTAATAAGACAACGTCTACAAAATCTAAGGAAGATGAAAATATAAGCTTTATTGCTAAGTAGATATGTTTTCTCCCTTGTTTAGACAATGAACTCAGATATCAGGTGACAGAAGCTGTGTGAGATTTGCACAAACCTTTCTCTGTCAGCAAAACAGGCAAGGATATGGGGAACCCTGGCATTGCATGTTGTTTTCATTATTTCTTGGTGAGAACTGTGACTCCATTCATGGTTGGATAAAGGATTTAATCGAGGAAAATACAATTACAACAAGAGGACTGGGGTAATCAGCAATTGTTTGGTAAAAGATTTGCAGATTCATTTTATTTGTAAGATGTGCATTAATGTAATTTGTAAACTTTGAATGTTAGGATGCTGCTTTTATTTATCTATTTTGTAATGCAGAGCATTTCCAGGAAGATTTAATCTGAAATATGATTTAAACACCCAGTACTTCATAAATCCCATATACACAAAACTAATTAGCAGTTCAAACAAAGGAAAGATTTCAGCTTTCAGCAATATTTTAGAAGACCTGAAACTGGGAACAAAAGTCATTAGACATCAGACTGAAATGCTGAAGTGCAGACACAACAGTATTTTCAAGCTGGATGAACAGAGAGTGCATTACATCCCTAATGACTGTTTACTTCAGCTGTAGTTGCTATTCTAATTGACTTTTTTATTTTTTTCAAAGACAGACTTTCAAAACAAGGTTCAGAGGTGGAATATGTTTAAGAAGTTATAGTCAACAGACTAAGATACATAAGAATAAGATATAAATGCATATGTTTGTTTTTCTTTTAAAACTCTTTCTACCCGTCTTGCTAAGAAAGTCTTTGAGCTCACCATCTATTTTTGGCTCTGCAAAATATCAAAAAAATACCACAAAGTAAAAAATGTTGATTTTTTTTGGTGCACAGAGGCAAATAATTTTAAACTAATCACTTAAAAAAGTATAGTTTGGAGTGTAGTAGAACAGGTCATGTTCAAGGACATGGTTAATTTTGAGAATTTCCTAACAGAATGTGTTCCTTCCCAGTGCAATGCAAGTACATATGCAAACCAGAAAATTTGCTTTTGCAACATGAATATACAGGCCATTTTCTCTGTAAAATTATCATTTATCTTTTTAATTACATATTAAAATTATGTTTAAAAATTTGCACCAAGATTTCGAACCACTTCAGAAACAGGAATTATATCTCAGAATGTGTTGACAAAATAATCATAACCACAATAAAAATGGAAACATTGTAATAGAGTGATTTGCTATATATTTGTCTTGCTTGTTCAAGACAACAATCTAAACATAAATATGTAACTAACAGAAATCAGCAGGGCTTAAGCACTTTTAAAAACTAAAATCATACTTACAATTTTTCTGATTCAGGGCCAAATCAGTTAAGTAGTATCACCAGATTTTCATATTGACCCATATACTCTATTGACTAGATTTTCTTCAAATTGTAACAAAAATCTATTAATATATTGAGCATACACTGGGCATACTTGCATACATGGGGTCTACAGGGGAAGAAACACAATTATTGCAATGCAAGACAACACAGACTGGTGGTCTTAAAATAAAATTGTTACTGCCTTTGAAAGCTGTTATTATTTATCTGTCAAAGCTACTACTAGTCTTAAATATGTCAGAAAACCTTACATTGGAAATCACTTCAAATATAAATATGCATCAACACTTAGCAGATGTGGGTTTTTGGTTGGAAATGAAGAATTGTAACTGTTAGTGCAAAAGTGCTGATTAATTCTGCTTTTCTTTGAAGCATGTGTTTTCACTGGCATTAACTGAAATTTACAGCATATTCATACACAAAAGGTGCTTGATGGGGCACCCCTTTATTCATTTCCTTTCTTGGCAGAAGCAAGCAGTGTAAAAAGGAAACAAAAGTAACCTTCCAAAGACTAGCTGGAAATTGGTAAGACACTTCCATTTTTTCCATTTCTTTCACACTCAGTCTTTTTGTTTGTTGCTCTTTTTATCTATACTCAGACAACATAGAGCTTTTACTGTTCTACCTTTAATTAATGAGAAACAGTTCAGAGGGAGAAAATGCCTGCAGGGAAGAGTTTACTTTCTAGTAAGGAGTTTGCATTGCAAGTAGCTAACAAAGGATTTTGTTTTCCAGTGGTGCCAGAAAATGAAAACCTTCAGTTCTAGAATACCTATAACTACTGAAAAGTTTTCTGCACGTGACAAACAGAATTAGTTGCTGTACTAGCTTTGCATAGAAGCTAAATTTCTCTCTCCATAATGTTATTATTTCTACCATGATGAGACTTAAACAAAGTCTCATCAGAGTGAGAGGATGTCATTTTGCTAATTTTATATATTCAAAATCTAGTCTCCTTGCAATTGATTAAATAAAATAAATAAATAAAATCTTCCTTTTTAAAAAGAATTGTTGGAAAGAAGTGGCTACAAGAATCAGTTAAAAATATGTGATGAACTAGCCACAAACCTATTCCACATCAATCTCTCATGCTGGCAGGAGAGGAAGTAGAGGAAACCAGGAGTGAAGTTGATCCCAATAAACAGGGAGGTGTGGGAGGAAGGTGTTTTTAGATTTAATTTTTAATTCTCATTACAGTACCCAGATTAGATTTTTAATAAATTAAACTGATTTCCCCAAGACGAGTGTTTTGCCTCTGATGCTAATTGCTGTGTGATCTGTCTCCACCCTTATCTCTACCCATGAGCCTTTCCTTGTATTTTCTCTCCTCTATGCAGCTGAGGAGAAGAGTGATAGAGCAGATTTGGTGGGAACCTGACATTCAATCAGGGTCAGTCCAAAACAGTGTCTATGCCATATTTAAGGAATAAGTCACTTCCCTGTTTATCACCCACAGAACAGGGAGGTATTTAAAGGAAATTCTGTACGGAGTGTACTAGGAATGTTATTAGTTCAAATAATCCACTGTTTTGGTATGGGAAAAGAAAATATTCTTTGAAAATCTGAAGCATTGGTGTAAGGAGTGTTTGTTCTAAAGTGGTTAATTTCTTCAGAACTTTTCTCCTTAAATGAATTTATTACTTCACATTTTTAGTGAGTAATAGTTAAGTATTTGTTAGACAATTGTAATCTTGACATCTTTTAAAACACAAAGGAGATCTTTAAAACCTTATGTGAGGAAGAGTTTTGCAAATTTTTATCAACCTGGTCATTAAAGTTAAAAACATTTAAGCAACAATCCTAGCAATATTTGGGTTTAAGAAATAATTTTCTTTTAAAATTAATTATGGAAGTGTATAAAATTTTAAGTAAAAGGGATAAGAAAAAAAAAAGGAAAAAGAATAAGAGAAAGGAAAAAGAAAAGGAAGAAAAGAAGAGAGGGGGAAATAATGAATTTTGAATTAGCACAGGATATTAGGGAAAATTTTTAATTTCCCAATCTATTTCTGCAGAAATCCAGAATGCAACTGTAAAATATATGTACAGAACAGCTGTGGTAATTCCGGTTGTTTGTTTGCTTTGTTCTCCTCTCTTAGTGCCCAGTTTCCATTTGTGTATAAACAAAGTGAGTATCCCACAGCAGCACAGAAACACACCCATCGGGCTTTTTTCTCTGTCTTTTGGGGTTTTGGGGAGTCAGGAGTGCTTGTGGAATTTTACAGGCTGCTACTAAGAGGTGGGATTGTGGTGATATGTGAGCATTTTTCCATCTGTTCCATTGCGATCTACCCAAATTCCATGCAGATAAAGAAGAGCTGTTACATCTGACAGACCTCCCTAGGCTGCACCATAAACAACAGGAAAGACCACCTGCTACACAGAAACTCATGTTACATCAAAGCAGCAAGGATGGCCCAATCCCAATCAGATGGCAGCAGAACTTCTAACCACAGTATTTGTTTGGTAAGTTAGAAAAAATTAAAAAGAGACCTGCAGACTAGATGTAAAAAACCCTTTCAAGGATTCTACAGAGTGGTGTAAATATTTTTCATAAAACAAAATGAGTTTATAATTGGTGTTGCCTGCTGTTTATCATTTATGTAGGTATTGCCCCCAGATTTCTTTCACTTATATATCACAGCTTCATCAACCTCCATTTACATGAACTAAAGACCAGATTCTCTCAAGCCATTGGAAAATGAGGTAATTCACTACCATGATTTATCCTATTCCTTAAATAAAAGACATTTTACTTCCAAAGGAAAAGAAAATATAAAAGTCTTGACAAGCAGAAACTAGGCCTTTCTTTATGTAAGGTTTTGTGTCTCAAAACAACTTTTACTGCCTTAAAGTGAAGTGACAAGAATAATGGAGATGTGTAATACAGTTTATTACTGAAAACAGTGTTGAAGATGGTAAAATAAAAGCATTAGAAAATAATCTCTTTCACATTCTGCTGCTGAAAGAATAAGTTTAGAGCATCATTTCTACATGCTTCCCAATATATCTCAAAACTGGATCACTGTAAAGAAATCAGTCTTTATTTCTATTTTTTACTGCTCATCCCATTATCTGTAAATAGGAGGATAATGTTCAGAAATGTTGTGAGTTATAAACTCAGGAATGAGAGTGCAGGTACCTAGGCGTATCTCCTGAGCTACAGAAGAGTCATTGGAGAGTAACTCAAAAGCTTCAAACTATTGGCCTACATTGGATTCACACCAACAATTTAGTGCAGAAAAACTCCACATACCCTTATCAGTCCCTTGAGTAATCAAATCCCTCATATTTTACACCTGGACTTTTTAATGAATCATTGCTATAACAGCAGGTTTGGGAAAATTGTGTTCTAATTAATATAATGTTGCACGATTTCAAACAGCTGTGTATAAAATGAAAAAAAACCCACAAAATTGTATTTTAATTTGTTCTAACAAAGGAATGAAACAAATACTATTTTCTAATTAGTTTTTTACTCCTCCCTCCCCAGTTGAATATCTAATAACTGAGGTGTGGACACTCTGAGTTTTCCTTTTTTTTGAAACAGAAACTTTTAAAGAAATGCAAGGTAAAACTATTTAGAGCTAATAGAGTGGGAATATAAATTTCAACACCATATTTAAAATTGGGCCATGCCTTCAAATATGCTTAAATAAACAAATAATGAAACTCTCATTGCTATTGCAGTGCATATTTTAGTCCACTAACAGAATGGAAATGAGAAACCTTAACGAAGTTTTTTGGTAGCACAACTGACGTAGCTGGAACATTGCTGCCAAAAATGAGAATCCTCAGAGAAGACTCTTTGACATCCCCAAGAATCCTCATGGTTTTGTCATTTTGTCACATTCACTTCTTCATACTCATATGTAGGACACACAGACATGAGTAAAGCCAACTCACTCATGCAAAGAGCTGCTTTTCTGAAATTGTGTCATTCCAGCACCTAAAATCATGTTCTCATTCAAATGAAATACATTTTCATCTCCTAAAATCTGTATGAAATATATATACTTATTATGGTTTCCAGATAAAATTATTTACCACTGTAGAAAAAGGAATAAATGAACAGAACTATTATGCTCTTATTTAAATTACTGTAATCTTATTTCTTATAACTAATGGACAACAAAGAAATAGATCTGTGTCTTACTGGCCAAGTGCAGAGTAAAGAGATGCTCTTTTTTTTCTATACATCTAATTTCAATTTCATTAAAAATAGCATAATCAAAACAACCCCCAACAAAACAAAACCAAAAAAACCAAAATCCTGTAAATACTTAAGGTAGTTTCAGTGAGGTTCAGAATATGGGGAATAGATAATTAGATCTGTCCCTGTGTGATCATGATTCAAGTTACAGTAAATTTGATATCCTTGTAAATGAAATAATCTTAAGGTCTCTGAGTTCAAACCACATGTGAATTGCCACATTTGATACAACTTTTACTTTGCCTTGGAAATACCTAACAAATGACGTAGGATTTAATGAGTTTATTTCTCCTCACAAAGAGGAAAGCAAGGAAACCCAAGACTAATTTTTATCTCTCACATATACATAAATTAGGGGTAACATCATTTAAGTCATGTTGCAACTAGGTACTTCTGGTACCTTGTAAAATAATAGGCTATATATTTTCCCTTATGGTTTCAGGATGCTTTGTGGTGTTGGGAGCACACTTTTTTTGGATGAGATATGAAACAAATCCCAACTGCTTGCATTTTTTCAAGATTTCATAACATTTTTCAGATGGGTCAAAGGTATTAATTACAGTGTTCTGGCCAAATTAAACTGCACATATAGTTGTAATCTCTTAATCTGATATTTCCTCTGAAACTCTATCTAGCTCTGGTTGGCAGTGCATTTCTTGGCCTATGCATTTGGGCACTATTGAGAGCTGAAGGCAACAGCAGAACAAACTGTTTGTTGTAGATTCAATGATTTTCCTCTCTGTTTACTTTGGAAAGAACCTCCTGATGCCTCATAAATATTTGGTTAACATATGCAGAGATTTGAACCACTCTCTACAAAGACGACTGCCAGTGGTCAAGGTAGGCATGCTTTTGTTGCAGATTTTTTTTAACAAGATACTTCAGATACTTTGATCTGTTTGTGAAGATTATCTTACCTTGCAGGCAGAAGGGTTCCTGAATCTATACTAAGCTTTTTTACTTAGAGGTCATTGGCCAAAAAAAATTAACTGGAATGTTCTCTCTTATGCATATGTAGGACTCCTAGGTTCTCTCATGCAGATCTTACTGCTTGTTATACAAAATCTGCTTGCATTGAACTAATATTTGGCTAAGAGTAACCTCTAAAATGTTCATATATGCACAACAAGTAGGATCCACTACAGTTTGGTATTAATCACTGATGTAAATTCTGTAGCCAAGAGGATCTGCATGGCAGATAACCAGGCACCTTTGTAGTCACCCTGAGACATATAGCCTAAGATGCATTATAAAATGTATGAAAATCCTTCCTGTAATTTTTGAATAAGATTTTTTCTTGGCACCTACAGTATTCCACATCAGTTAATCTTCATGCTAGTAATATATATATTTCAGACATATATATTAATTAGATTAAAAAAAACCAATGCTACCTGGGCTACTTGTTGGGGTTTTTTTAAATTTTTGTCAATTAAAAAAATTATTGAGAACCACTTTGTTTTGAAGGATTTCCAATTCTTCCTGAGCTTTTTAAATGCTTAAAATTATAGTGATTGATGCTAACAGATGTTATTCCATATGATCACTAATATTATCTGATGATTAACTTCTAAACAATGCACAATATATTACTTGAAATATTCATTTGCAGATGCTACAGAAGGCCATTAAAGTTCCTGACTATTCAAAAGATTATATGAGTACTGATATTAAATAGAAACACCTGCTGCATAAATATTCTGAAGCAGTCATTCCCAATTTATCTTGCATGTAAGGAAGGATTCTTTTATAATGAAGTTCAAGATGGTTGAACATCAATACTGGAAACTGGAGAACTGTAGTCTGATCTTAAAATTAAGCTGAAGACTGATTTGTTGACTGTCTTATAAAAAAATAATTGACACAAATTTACTTATAAACAGAGCAAGGTGTAAACTGCCTTCATCTTACTAAGCAAAAAAATTCTCTTTGGGAAATATAATACTATTTTAAAAAATAAATTTTTAAATGTGATTTTTTTTTTGATAATTTTAATTTTGTAACTTGAAAAATTTGTCTAAATTGCATGCTTTCCCTTGCTTGTAGTTATACTCAAGTATTTTCTGTGTACAGAATTTTGAAAGCCAATTATCCCTAAAACAAATAGATTAGTACAGACTTTCTTACCATTAGATCTTTAAATGTCAACAAGAAAATAGAACAAATATATTTTATAATTTAGAAATTATCCCACAACTTCATCTAATTAATGTTTACGTTGTGAACCAAATGACAGAGATGATTGGAAATAAATCCTGATAAAACCAGTGGAATCCAGCTTGAACATCACCAAAACTAAGATGTAGACACATATTTCTTTTCTAAATTCACCTTCAGATGTCTTTGACTTCTTTATCATGTTTCCTTACCCCACTATCTTGAAGAGAATATAAATAAATTCTGCCCTGAACTATTTTCTTACTGTTGTTTCAGTTGGGTTACAGAAGTAAACCAAACGTGCTCTTTTCCTTGGGAAAACCAGTGTCTGCTTCCTTTTTCTCATTTACATAGTACTTTGATGGTCATATTAAATCAAATGCAAGTCAGCATTTGTTACAAACAAGTGTTTGAGATTGTTTAAAAAATCATTGGCAAGGGTATCAGCAAAAGCCAGATTTCATATTGTGACTGCACTACAAAGTTCTTTGGCAAGGTCCACTCTACTACTAAGAGGACAATTAAGGCACATCAAGGGAAAACAAGCAACAACAAAACTAAACAAAATCTAAACATTCAAAACAGAAATTAACCAAGCTCTATCTAGGAGGGTGTTTATGTGTGGGGGGCGTTGTGTGGGTATGTATTTAGGTGCCTGTGACAAAGGATAGTGAGAGCAAGGATAAAAAGGAGTAAGGTCTAAAAGTTTAACAGCATTCAACAGTACTTTAAATTAACTTATACCCTAAACCTAACAATTTAACAAACGAACAACATTTGGTTTATATCTAACTTAATTTATACCTTAAACTTAATTTGTAACTTAGCTTTAACTATCTAACAGAGGAATAACACTCAACAGCATTTAACCCAACTTCAAAGTTATACTTAGCAACTTAGCAAAAAAACACTTAGCAACACTTAGCTTCTAACTTACGTTGAACTTAGCTTCTTAGCAAAAGAACAACACTTAGCAGCATTTAAGAAGTTGTAAGTCACAAGCTTACTTACAGGCCTAATTTACTTCATATCGAAGATACTTAAACATTTAAGAAAGCAGCATTTCTCCCAGATTTGTTGTAGAATATGCACACGTTTATGGACCCAGACAGAAAGAGCCAGTGTAAACAAGGTGGCTGTGAAAACATCCCCTCAGATGTCAGTGGAACATTCACTTTGGATGCTTTTGCATCTCCTGCTGGGTGAAGGGTCAAGCACAAGGAGTGAGGTATTGGCCAATGGCTCATACCACCAGGTACAGCAAACCTGAGGGTTTGCTGGCTCTGGGATGTGTTCCCCTCAGAAGGAAGTTTGCTGGATGCAGCCTGCTGCAGTCCAGGAGACCTCAAAGGGTCTCATTTTGGACCACTGTTTATAGGGTAGACAGAGAGTGGGCTTTAGTTATAACAATGTTACATCCTGACCACTGTTCGGTTCAACACATTGTGTGAAAGTGTGACAACAGGAATGTTATTCCATTCAGGCAAGAACAATATTTGCCAAAGCTGTTAATAAGGAAAACAGGAGCTTTTTAGCAGTTCCTGGAGCAGAGGGTGTTTCTGATAAGCTCGGGAAGAGCTGAGCCCAGGGGTTAATTTTCAAGGGCAAGGCCTAATGAGCATTTCTCAGACCTCAGTACAGCTTGGAAAGGGGAAGCGGGAATGATCACCACAGCATTAACTTGCGGGTTTGCATTATTTTAAAACAATATTGCAATAATTATATAATTTAAAAATATGACTACTGTAACAGATTGCTCATTATTGACCATTTTACAAAGTCAGCTTTAAAAATGATTTTCAGTTATCATCCCTTAAACTGAATAGTTAGACTTCCTACGAAAAAGAGAACATCAAGCAAGACTTTTGGAGTATAATTTTAACAGTGTTTAAGGATTGAGATTCTGCTCCTGAACAAAATAACCCTCTGAATAATTTTATGTATTTGAGTAATTTGTATTCAATCCATCAGACATCAAGAAAACCACAAGCTGGAAATTGTCAGGCTTGTGGCATTACATAAGAATGTAAGAATGTTCAGTGATTTTACTTTTCTGATATCTCTTTTTTCTTTGGAATTAATAAGTTCTCTTAGACTAATACATATTACACCACTAAAGGGCCATTTCACTGATACATAGCTGTCACAGACATAAACATATAATTTGGCTATTCCAGATTTTAATAGCTATGTTTCATCACAAATTAAAAGGAAAAAAAAAAGAACAAAAAGAGGTGAAAATGAAAGTTTTAACATTTGGCAAAGTAGTATTCAAAACAGCTTTCTTAACATTCTGCTGCTTGCCCTACCATTAAGTACAATATGTTGTTATATATTTTATAAAATCAAAGCACAACATGTTGCATAAACATTTAAGCAAACTGTGTTATCAAAACTTTAAAAGCCTCAATAAAGCTCAGTGTACATTGGCTAAAAGAACTACATGTACAGGGCTAAGCAGTAATTCACTGACAGATCTAGGAATGGAAGGGAAACCAGCATTAAATGTTGGTTTGTCTAGTAGTTTTATTCTGTTGATTCCTTTTGAAAAAATTATTAAATATATTTATTGCATGACTGGTAGAAGACAGTACGGATAAGTGTCAGTGAACAAGAGCTTTTCTATTCAGCTACTTTTGCCATGTCTGAAAGAAAAAAATATATTTCTTCGCATCATTGAACTGTTCAATACTGTAAACAACACCAGTGACCCATTAACTCCAAACCTTGGGAACTGTTATGAAGGAAGACT
>VYXD01019224.1:419379-513848 GCA_013397195.1 Hylia prasina | reverse complement strand
AAAAAAAAACAACAAAACCATTTTCAGTATCATAATCAGAAAGTCCACGGTCTAGTGCCCAAGTTACAAAAACAAATTGAAGTTTCCCTGAAAGAAGAAATTTAGAGAGAGGCAAATAGTTTTTCCTAATTAACTGAAATGCTTATTATATGTTGACAAGAAGCGCAACGTGACCTGGAAATCTGTGCATCTCAGAAATCCAACTGTATCCTGGACTACTCCAAAAGAATCATGGCCAGCAGGTTAAGGGCAGTGATTCTCCCCATCTGCTTATCCCCAAAAATAAGATTATTGTGAGATCTCACTGGAGTGCTGCACCCAGCTCTGCAATGTCAAACAAAAGAGGGATGCTCACCTGGTGGAGCAAGTCCAGAGGAGAGCCATGATCAGAAGGTGGGAGCACCTCTCCTATGTGAAGACAGGCTGGGATTGTTCAGCCTAGAGAAGAGGAGGACCCGGGGAATTTATTGTAGCCTTCCAGTACCTAAAAGGGGCCTATAAGTTGGCTGGAGAGAGACTTTTGACAAGGGTGTGTAGTAATAGGATAACAATATTGTTTTAAGATGAAAGAGAGTATGTTTAGATTAGATATTTGAAAGAAATTCTTCACTGGGTTGTGCGGCACTGAAACAGGTTGCCCAGAGAAGCGGTGGATGCCTCATCCCAGCAGATATTCAAGGCCAGGTTGGTTGGGACTCTGAACAACCTGCTCTAGTGGAAACTTTCCCTGCCCATGACAGGGGTGCTGGAACCAGATGATCTTTATGGTCCTTTCCAACCCAAATAATTACATGATTCATGTTCACCAGTACCAAGAAGAATTTGACAACCAAAATATGAATGCATGGAAGTATATATGCAAAATAATCTGCATATAAATGACCTAGTAAGTTATTTACATATCTAAACAGATAAGTGCACAGATAACTGAGATATCTGCTAATTTGTGGGACTGTACCACTTGAAAATCAAGCTACAAATTCTGATAATGAGTCAGTATAGAAGCCTGTACTGAAGATGTTCTCAAATAGTTGATGAGACTGATCATAAAATCCGACCTCATTTAAGTAATACCTTTAAAATTTCAGGTTACTAATTTTCCATAATTTATATGATAGAATGCTTCTATGTATGATAAAGAAGTGGAAGCAATTTTATGGGCTGAGCTGTAAGGGTGCACTTGATACACATTTTATGCACTATTTTTTACTCTGTTCTTAAAAAAACACTATTTTAGGTTTAAAGGCACTAAGCTTATGCAAAATTTGGTGGTGAGATCCACGTATTTTGATATATACACTCATAGACAGGAAAATAAGGTGTTAGTAGGTCACTAGAGAAAAGGGCTCAAACTAACTGGCCTGAAAAAAGAGATTTTCAGTTGATTTTATGACTTAATGAGGCAAATAAATACAGGAATGCTGTTCTAAATGACAGAAGCAGTAGAATAGGAAGATTTTGCCCTAAGTTCAGCAGCATCATTTGGAGAGAAAATGGAGATAGCTTTGAATGTGTGATCAGGGAGATGGAAAGAGAGAAAGATCATACTCTTATTATCCATTATTAATTAATTAAGACAAACTAAACACTGTGGCATGCTGTCTGTTTTGGCCATGTTCAGGCAAGGGGCCAGAACCAGCCCCTGAAGCTGTTCACCACGTTTCTACTTTTATCTTTGTCTTACTCTTTGCCAGAAACCTGCTGATACATCTTTGCTTTGATTTGCAGTGCTGCTAACTCTTGACTTTTATAAAATTTTTGGATTAAGACAAAAATGTAGCATTTACAGCCTGGAAGAATGAATGATATAGATCCCCTCCTCAAATCCCTTGCATGTCTAGTCTTTTTCTTATTTTGATGTCTCTCTTATCATAATGCTAATTGATTTAAGTCCTAACACAGGACATAGGAATATTCTTTATGGATTAACAAACTTTCAGTAATAATGGTCCTGTAGGTTACCTCATTACTAAAATGTTGGTTTTCCTTTTGTTATTTGGGGATATACTGACATGGTTGCCTACTGATATTGCTAGTGCATATTGTATTCTTTTGCTCACATATTTTTACGTAGTTATTTATTTTAACTTTACCTTATTTGCAAATATTGAAAGGAGTTTGTCATTCTGACTTAGAGAAAGATAACAGTCTCCAAATAAATCACATCAGTACTCTGCCTGTCACTGAATCTAAATCTGTTTCTCTAAGTGCTGAGGTTGTGCACAAATCAGTTCCATCTCTGAATTTCTCAGGTGTAAGGAAGAAAGTCTCCAGGTGTTGGCATGGAATATCTGCGCTTCTTTGTGATTTGCTGTGTAGTGTGAATGGCTTCTAAAATGGCTTCTGAAAGGGATTTGAGAACTCCACACTGTTTCAGAGTCTCATCACACTTCTTTGAGGAGTTTGGAAATCCAGCTTAAACGTGAAGGAAAAATGTCATCAGAAATTTTAACTACCTAACCCAGACTTGATTCAGGTTGCATACTAGTTCCAGATGTAGAAATATACTATATGCTTGTTAAGACACTGAACTTTCCCTATTGGCATATAGTTGTTTCCCCACTGATACTTCTGAAGTTCTGGCTGTAAAACAGTCCCACCACCTATATACTCATATTTATAGAGATCATGCATTTGCACTTGCTGATTTATATATACATGCAAAGTTCTCTTCCCTTAAATACTTACCTGTCAGAACTTAAAGATTTAAAAAATACTCTCCAAACAGTCCTGTTTTCAATAGGGTCTGCTGTAACTATCTAGACATGTCTAGGGCAAATTACGATTTTCTTTTTATTGTCAATGTCTGTGACTTAATCATGTGTTCATTTTATGCTGGCTATTCATAACATCATCATCAGTGGTGTGAATTACCTAATGTGGGATCATAAAACTTAGCAGAGTCCTATACAGAAGTTAGAGACTTAGCCATAAGTTACCATGCACCTGAAGTCTAGAATCAGAAACAGAGCAAGGTGTAGCAAAACTGCCAAATGAATAGCATATGAACACTGGCTAGAAACAAGAAAAGCACTGTTGTATTGTGCTAATGACAAACCAAATGTCTGTACACAATTCCCAGTTGTTCAAAATCCTTATGGCTAACAGGGGTTAGAGTACTGCTGTAAAAGCTGTTTCATGTTTAACATGCCTGCTCTGCTCTGCCAGATTGTGTTCAAAGTACTTACAGGTATTTCAGATACGCTCTTACAGGTTAGGATTTTTTACATACTGTTTGGGTTACTATTTTATCCCGAATAAAACATATACATTATTTAACAAAATCAAAGGATGAAAGATTTGTATAACAGGCAGCTAATTCACCAGCAAGTATTCATAAATTTTTTTTGTTGATATTCTTGATTCTTATCACTTTAAAGGTATGCCTTTGAAATTAGGTATTCCATTCAAACTCCTTGGGTTTTTCAATAGGATTATTTAAAATTTTGACAGTGTAATTACTAGATAAGGAACCTGTCCATTTTTCTTACCTCCAGAATTACTAAGTGTGACTCTAATGACAGTCTGGGAAAGTTGCTTTGCCAAATAGGCAAAACATAACTCTATATCTGCTATACCAAGAGCAAGAGGACCAAAAGAGTCCTTTCATCTCTCTTTTTATATTTTCCACCTTGGGTAAAAATATGGAAGTCTTACTCTTTGTGTTTCTTTAAGGTCTTAAATACTGTATATTTTCAAGACCTGTCTCTCATCAATATAAAACCTTCCTCATGTATACATCATATTTTATAGTTGTAATCTCTATATAAAAGCATTTTGGAAATGTATAGAGAACTCATGTGAGATACAGAGTAATTAGAGATACTAATACTCCAAAGATCTTGAAATTGTTGATTGTGCTTTTAAGTAAAACACAAATTTGTCAAAATAAAGAGAAAAAATATTACATGAAGTTTTATCTTTTTTGAAATGAAAATATAAATTTTGGGTTGACCACATAGATATGACTGCTCCTTTTCTCTACATATAGAACTGGGACAGTTTTGTAAATACAAACATTCAGCTGTATTCCACTTCAAATATTCACAGAAATAAACTTTTATTTATTTATTACATTGAACCTTTCATGTTAAAATTAACCTCTTTAGAGAGGCTATCTGGAAATGCAAACAAAGCAGAACCAAGTATTCTTCTGTAGGACATAACTAAGCATAAGGGATCTTCTGTGCTTATGTCTACCTTTGCAGAAGAAATGCAAGTGGCACAGAGAGGAAATAGATATTGGGGCAGAACCCAGAGTATGTGAGGTACTTGTGTACAACTTGTGCAGGATAAGAAAGAAAGGCAGCCACACTACATGTCTGCATGGAAAGGAAAAAAACCCCAACAAAACAGTATTAATTAAAAAGTGCATGGCAGAAAATAAAAGAAATCCAGTTCAATGTACTTGGTAGAGGTTTATCACTCTGAGAAAGGAGAAAATCTCTGGTGTACTAGAGACTGAAAAAAAAGTAAGAAATTATCTTTCAAGACAGAAAAGGCACTAAAGGTCTACCAAACTTGAAGAACTTGAGGAAAGAGAAATAAAGCTATCACACAGATGGAAGGTTTGAGTTGTTTACACAGCAGTTTTGAAAAGGAAGGGAAGATCTCTTCATCCTGCCCAAACTGAACATAATTTCCTATATTACATATACATTAAATAATTATCTAAGCAATTATCTAGGTCCAGAAACTAGACTAAATCACTGAGGAAGAAAAATCTGCTCTTCAGGAACTGTAAAATGCAAACATTCAGAGAAAAAGAAAATAAAAAGTCTGGTGACAGCCTGGTCTAAAATAAAGCATGGAAATCACCACAACAATTTTGAGGTCAGTTATTTTCATATAAGACAAATTCTACCTTTCATTTGTCTTCTTTCAGGATTAAAGACTTTACCTCCAAGATTCAAAAATTCATGAGCTGTTAAACTGAGTCGTGGTCTTGACAAAGACCCTGAAAAGGCTGTATGATACTTTGTAGTTCTGAGCACATTCAATGGCTAAAAGAGTAGTTCCCCATCTTTTATGGATTATCTTTTTCCATTGACGGTCCAGTATGAAGTAATTCATAAGGTCACAATTTTGCAGAGTTCCACACAGTTGGAATAACTTTGATTTTTTAGGCATAGTTAATGAAGCCCTAAAAAGAAGCAAAGGAAATCTGAGATCCATGCTACCCTAGGTCAGATGTGAGATAAGAACTAGGTAAGGACTGAAAACCACAGAAACCACCTAAAGATTTGGGGAGGAAAATGTTTAGATCCTGTGGTTCTCCCTTGACATATGTAAGCAGTTTGAGCTTTGAATTCATTGTCCTCTCCAAGAAAAACTCATTTCTCATGTCAAAAATGTGAGTGTGATGATGCTTACTTCCTATTTTTTTGGGGGGTAGGGGGGAGCAGTGGATAAGGGGAGAAGGGAGGGGGGACGTTGGGTGTTAAGAACCAGCTTCCTTTGTTTCCTTAATCAACATCTCCATGGAATTTCAAAACATAACCTCTTCACCTTTTCCAATAGGTAGCACAACAACAGCAGCAGAGGGTAATCATTTGCTGGCATGATGTAAACAGCCTTCTGTTTGAGGAATGAGAAATGAAGGGCTTGATGAATGCTTCCTTTTCTTTAACTGCACTGGAGATGCAAGCACTGGTGACTGGTGCTACATCTCCCATCTGTCAGCAAGATGTGGCAGAAGTGCTCAGATGCCTTGCTACACTTCTTTGCAATTTGTCTGTTTCCATTTCAAGGCTGCCAGACACATTTTCTTGTGCAACCGAATTCAGCGTCAGGATGACTTGAGAGGTGAATAATTTGTACTGCCAGGAAGAATTGAATTTGTAGTCACCTTGAATGGGAAAGGGTGCATTGTAATGGATTGTAACCTAAATTCTTGCTCTGCCCACCAGAAAAAGAGGAATGAAAACCAGCCACAGAACAGCATACTTCTTGATCCTTATTTTATCTTTTTAAAAATTTCCATTTCTTGTTACCAGTATTTTGCTTTAACAACAGGAGACTTGTTGATCCTGAAATAGTATACGGATGTATCTACTGCTACTCTCATGACTGGCGTCTCTGGCATTACTATCCCTTGAAAGTAAAAATGCAGCATTGTATATGACAATGATGAAAGTAACTGGAACACTGATATTTAATAAGTAGTTAAAAAAAAAGGGATTAGGATGGCATCATACATTAGTAATGCACAAATACTAAAAAAATAAATGGGGATGGTATGAGAGACAGAATACATGTTTGAAGATAATAATATTTTGGTAAAAGTATTCCTACATATACCTGGTGCTCTGTTGCAGATCTCCAGGATATTATTTAGCTATGGGAGCCTATGCTGTGCAATATGCCATATGATATGATTATGTGTTTGAGAACAAAACTCTAGAGACACAAAAGGCAAAACCAATTTTTTTGTCCACCTGACTGCATAGTGAATCATAATGGTTTGATCGACTCTCTGTTAGCTCTTTTCAAATTTTGAAGTTTTTATATAATCAAAATGTTTATATTCAATTAGGTAATCAAATTTTTTATTTCTCAATATACATATTTTGTAAGTTTGGATTCTGAAAAAAGCATCAGAAGTAAAGCTAAAGTAAATGGACAACAACAAAAAGAAATATTTTTTCCTATTTCCTTACTTACATGGGTACACAGACACAGAAAATCTTTAGAATCCTAACTTCCTAGATGCATATGAGTTCTGGTCCTCATATTAAACCTCGCTGCGTTTGCTGGGGCAGGGTTATTTTATTTTTGCTAAAACCTCAATATTTCTTCTCAAAGAAAATAAATCAAACTAAATCCAGGATTCAAATGGGATGGTTGTACTTAACTTCTGATAAAGACATTAGTGGACTTTTTTTTCACATTAATAGACATTTTTGTGGCATTTTACATTAGTTGAGTTAAAAGTAATGTATGGTAACATAGAATTTTGAAACATTTGGTTATATATGTTCTATATCACTGTATGATGACAAACGGAGAGATTTGAAATAGACTGACTATATATATGAAGCAAATTCAGTGTAGTTCAAAAGGGAGTAATTGTCCAAAGACGTGCTAATCGAAGTTTACAACTGAGCTAAAGGATATTACCCTTGCAGTGACCTGCAACATATACAAAGAACTTCTGTGAGCCATTTTTGTGGTTTAATATGTTTGGGAGCCCACCTGTGCTGATTTTTAGGTCCCTCATTAATAGTACCCAGAGGTCCAATTTCAAATATGTATGTCTTTTCCCTGGAACATATGAAAAGGACACCAAGACAAAAAGAAAAGAAATCACAAAATGAAAAAGGAGTTTCCATGAGCACCCTACAGTTCTGAGAAGTGTCAGTACCCTGAGGGAAGACAAGATATGATTTACTCCAGATTTAAAGAAGACAGAAAATTTATGTTGTTGTTTGCTTTTGAATTAGTTTTATTAAACTGTTCATGTAGTCACCTATTTTATGTGTTATTACATGACATAATTTCTGTGAATAAAGTTTCAACAACATTTTCGGCTGAAAATATTGGCATCTTTCTTCCATAAGATATGTCTAGATGAATGGAGAATAAATAAGAAGTAATGGGAATGAAACCCAGGAATTTTTTCTTCAGTTTCAATTTCCACTATGGTGGATCACATTTTTTTATCAGTTCACACTCCAAAAACAAACCTCAAAAGTATTATTACTGGTTTTCATTTCCCTATATTCCCATGAAGCAGAAATACATGTCATGTCTTCTTATGGCCTAAAAGTTTGTGATTTTCCTTAAGAGAGGAAAAGAAGTATGTGTCATTTTGAGAAGCTGATCCCTGTGGTTGTAAAAACAACTAGCTCCTTGGCATCTTCAGTGCTTAAACACAAATTCCATTATCATACCTCAGCAAAAATGTATAATAACTACATAGAGAGAAAGGATTTGTCAAAATCCTTTAGAAGGTTGACAGGAAAACCAGAAGTAGGTGGTTTTTAAAATATTATCCTGAAACTTTTTAGCTAAGCTAAAAGATAGCCAAGAACTTAAGACATTTTTGCTCTTAAAATTTTCTGTCACTTAATGATAATGACATTAATAAGCCCCATACTTCACCTATGCTTCCCTCTTGATTACATGGAACTATTAATGACTAAGTGGGCAGTTTATTTGTGTGTACATTCATACGCACACACACACACCGCACTCAATATATTTAGGGAACAGTCCATGTAATTCTAAGTAAGACTGTTAAAGTAAAATTTCCAGTTAGGATGCATAGATTGTTTGGAGATTTTCAAAATTTTTATTTTAAACTCTTATTTTCTCATAAATTGTATCTCCATTTATATTATTTTATACATGAAAATACTCTAAACAATTTATTTTGGGGAGATACTGAAAGATCTGTGGGAAACTGACATGAAATTGGTTCCCTAATTGCTTCACTCTGTATTTTGTTTTTTTCCATATAGACAAAGCTGCAACGGATGTGGAGAGTGATTTTTATGATTATGTGTAGTCTTTTTCTTGTATTTAAAAATGAAGCTTTCTGCTTCTGAACGTTTATGCCAGGATCTATCCCAGGTGGTAGATATGAAGTGTCAGTTCTGTTCACTCCAAGCAATGGTGAAAAGAGCCATGGTGTTCTGAGCACATGTAGATGTTCCCAATGGTATTCTGAACAACATTCCTCTACTCAGAAACAACTTTTTGGCCTACATGTGACATTTACATAACTTGCAAATTTTACCTATGGTGTCTTGGTTTAATTTTGTTCCATCCTCATGAGGCTGTCATAGAAATGAAGCCACTCAGACATGAACTGAAAATATAATGTATAAGCAGGTGTTTTCAGGACTTCAGAATTGCTTTAGGACTCAGGTGGTGCAATTTCACAGAAGGAGAGAAGACCTGGGAAATCTGCACCATCTCAGACTTTGACCCTTTGCAACAGACTTTTCATCTAGTTGTGTATGTACTGTTTGAAAGCAGAGTTTAAGCCCATAATGTGTGAAATAAGCTAATATGGCCCTGAAAATTCTGATCACAATAGTTATTAAAACGTGACAATATTGTAAGAGTTCTTTTCATTGTGTTTTTTATCAATATATTTTTGATTTTTTTTTAACATGGTTTAAAATAAACTGATATATGAAATACAAAATCCTTAAAAAATAATGTTTTTCTTTTGAGGTAATAGGAATGTAGATTAAGGGGTAATTTTGCTAAAGTACAGCTCAGTCCAAGCTTTCCACTTAAAGGAAAAAAAAAATAAATTGTCAGTTCTTAATATATCCATATATTTCATCTGAATTTCATAAAATATGATTAAAAAATAACCTGTAAATAAAACAGTTCAGACAAAGCAATTTTTTAAGACAAGCATTGCTTTCCTAAGCAGAAAAATATGCTTTCAGATCAAAAATCATCCCATTCCAGAAATATATGTTCCACAGAGTCCATACAGGAACACATAAAAATATCATCATCTTCTTGCTGAACTTCTGATATGCTGTAATTTCTGTGTCTTCCTTGGTTTTTCTATTGACAGTCATTTCTTTCATCTTCATGACAGCAGTTCAGCGATGTTTCTAGAATACCACTTTAAACTATGCTCTTCAGACACCCGCCACTTAAAACACATACAATCATGTGAATATTATACAATTAATTTATACTGAATTTCTATTTGGTCATCTTGAAGTTTTTTGCAACCTCATAGGCAGTTTTGTTATTCGAAACAAAATTTGCAGTTTGACCAAAGATAAAAATCTTCACAGACCTTAACCTGGAAAAGTTGTGGCTAGTATAGATCAGCCTCTTTTCCTTTGATAATTGATCCATGTTAATATTTAGATATGAAGGGAATGAATTAAAACCTCTTACTACAGTTACTTATTCTCTTTTCTTGGATTGTATAAGTACCAAATTTATTTGGTTGGAAACTAAGTTAATTTCTTAATTGCCTTTTTTTTTTTTTTTTGGCAACAGAATTATTTCTACTCTACTATCTGCTACTTTGGGAATGAGACCTGTCTAAAGCTATGGGTATAAGCAAATTATTTTCAGGATGATATTCCTCTGCTAAATGCCTGGATTTATTTACTTGTATAGGTAAAACCTAGGGATATGTTCTCACAAGGACACAACAGTAACACACCAGACAGATGTGGAGAGCAAGGTGTCAGCCTCACCAGATTATCAGCATGGTTCCTGTATATAACAGCCCTAGAGGAGCTAAAGAGGAGTCTAAAGAACCCAACCATTCCAATAGCCTCTGTGTACATGAGTGTTTTATCCCTTGAAAAAGTGAGACACAGCATGGCAACAGCATAGAGGGAGGTAAAGAATTACACCTTAGAAGTTTGTGATTTAGTGCATTTTTTACCAAAACCACAGAATTTGCTGCACAACAAAATTATTATTTTCCCAGGTACAGAATTACCTTCAACAAAGATTTCAATTGGCTTCTGTGTCTGTCTGTATATTTACAGCTCACATCTGAACAACTTTCATAGATGTGCTGTTACATATGTAAACATCATTAAAATGAGTGGGTTTATTATGTTATATTTATTTCCATGCACTGCAGTAAGCTACTCCATGCTTTTAAATCTTCTGGGTTTTATTTCTTAAAGTAAAAGGCACTCATTGTGTATCTTGGGGTACAGAAATGAATGATTAGTTGGCTTAAGATGTGCAGACAATTCAATAAAAGGTTCATCTCCCTAGTTGAATTCAGTTTAACAATTACTAACAGAATTAATATTAGAGTGTATGATAATCAGAATAGCATGATAGAATCAAAATATATTGTTTTAAATTTAAAAAAAATCAAGAGAAATATTTTATTCTCATAGTATAAAAAATCTCATAAATTTGTACTTCTGATCTTGGATTCTATTAATTAATGTGAAATAGCAAATTTCATAATTAATTTTTCTTTTCTGCAAAAGTTTTTATTAAGATTATCTTGACTTATCAAACACAGAAGTAAAGTATTTTCTTTTTAAATAAAAAAACTACATGCTTTAAAATTTTAGGATTTATTAAAATCCTTAGAAGATAAAAGTATGGGCCTATTTTAAAACATTTTATGTAGATACATAATCATCCAATGTATTGCTTTAGAAAATTATATTTAACACTGCATGGTCATATGTCTATGTTTCCAAAAAACTTAAATATTTGTTGACTATAAACAGAAAATGAGAGTCTAACCTCCATAAATACAAGCTGAATTGTAAAAAAACACACAGAGGAAAACAAACACAGCAATGTGTCAGGACATTTAATGCCATAATTTTCAGCTCATTATTTCAGGTCATTGTATGGTAGCATTGTTCTTGCTATCATTTGTCTCTAATATCTCAACTGCTTGAAAAACAAAAATCTCTTCCAATTCTCAATTTAATAAACTCAAATGCTCAAAAAACTAAAGAAAGAAGCATAAAAGTTTTTGGTTTGCTTTCTAGGGTGTTTAATCTTATCAGATGATTTTTTGGCTTAATTTTTAAATAAGAATATTGTATCTGTCGGTAGTAGATTGGGTTCTATTTGCAGGGTAAGAAAGACAGGAGGTGTCTTAAGAGCATTTTAATACCATCTTTTAAAATATTTAAAGATTAATCCAATGAGAATTTCATTATATGAAGTAATTTAGAGACATTCAGTAAGTTCAAATAGGTATAAAATTCTGCACATTTCAACAGAAGTACCCCTCAATATATCATTTTAAGGGAGATCAGAATAACATAACAATTTGATCTCAGATGGTTTGGTAGGTCAGCAGTCTGCATAATATCATCTTGAAAGAACAAGTCAATTGCATAATTTTTCCTATTGTAGCTTCATAACTTGTTCTGTTACATTTTTATCTCTATCATGTAGACAGTATCGTACAAGGAATTGTTATGCATGAGCACAGAACCATCAACACGAGGAAAGAATAGGAGTTCAGTGTTCTTTCCAGTAGTGAAGATTTCACTTAGATTCTAATCGATATTACATCTGTGTAAAATACAGAAACATAGAAAACTAGTACTGAGCAAATGAAGGGCTGAGTGAGGCCTGCCTTTAACAAATTGAGTTACAGATGATAAGGTAGCAAAGGATTAATGTGATTTAAAAGATTAGGAAAGACTAGGCTGTAGTGGCACAAATCCTTGTCTATGGCTGAGTATTGTCCTGAAACCAGAGTGGGTAAGGCAGGCTTTTATTTATCAGTCCCAAAGCAAGCTGTGAGACAAGGAAGCTTTGAAATTAAATTTAGATGACTCATCAATACATTTTAATAGAAAATTACCTATATCCAGAATTCAAGCAAAAGATTAACGAAAGCTTTTTCTGATTACTTAGCACATGGTTAGTAAATATGACAATCTTTTCTTTGTTTGAAGGATTAATTAATTTACGAAAGCAGAAAGTCAAAATTTTTGAAACTCATCTGTACAAGTCAACTTTAAAACTCATAAACTATAATGAGCAACTATCATCTATAAGCATCAGTCTTGAAAAATACATGATTCACACTTAGGTTTTTCTTAGCTAGATCTTACTATTCTCCTTCTGCAATGCAGTGCTTTATGAAGGTATTGCTCCATTAAAAGCAGCTTGCTACAATCTTTTTTTATCCTTAACCAGAAAGTTGATTTCAGGAGCATCAATGTACCTACAGTAATATATTCATCTGACAGAAGTTGTCACAACATCAGCTAATAAATTATTTTATGCTGATGTTTGTTACAACCCCACTGCTCAAGCACTGGAAGATGAGAGAATAAAGCACGAGGAGCCAAAATTGATTTTTTACCCTTTCTGCTAGGTAATAATCCTGAACATCCATCTTAACTTTTAAGATCAAGGCTGGAAGCTAATACACAGCTGAAGGCAGGGAGGGAGAAAGAATCCTCCAGATCAATATTATGCATTCTAAACCACCTGCATGCAGACAGTGTCAAAACTGTAGCTACAGTATGAAACTGGTAACATCAATTTAGCACTACATTTCTTAGAGTTAGCATGAGAATGTTATATTGCAAACTGCCAAACTGCTCTTTTACTGAATTAGTGGTGCTTTAGTCAAATGACAAAGTCCACTGGAACATTAACTAGGATGTTGATTCACATGTTTGCATCAAACTTGCACTAAACAGCATTTAATCGCAAATCTCTGTACCTGTTTTTATATTTCTCTCTAAAATAAACCCTCTGCTTTATCAGCCTGTACCTAAAACCAAGCTGAAAACTAGATATGGCCGCTATTACTTTTAAAAGGTTCTCATTTCCAAAACACATTTATTTTATCGTAAACTCCTTTCATGAGGGCACATTGAAGCATCTTGACACAATACAATAGATTGATAATGTCATCCTAATGTGATGGCACGATGAAGGGCTTTCTCAGCTGAGTCTTTCCTGTTGTCCATTGGGCTGGTCACTCTGGCAAAATGCTTGAACTGTCAGTTGTCTCTCTTTTCTGCCCTGCCCATGTGTCAAATGAGGTTGCATGTCTTCTTAAAGAACATGACAATGATCAGCAGTCAGAAGCAACAAACTTTGAGCATCTGTGATCACATTTACTTAGCGTATTTCTCCCATCCTGGTGCTTTCTGTGTTTGTGTGAGGTTTACTGGCAGGTAAATGCTGCTGAAATACAAGTTATGGCAAAGCTCTTGCATATTCCCAGGCAAGAATCCGAGATTCTTACCCAAAGCCCTTGATCTCTGCTTAGCAAGTTTATTTGTTATTCACCATCTGTCACAAATCACTTAGGGCAAAACTGTGGCCTCAGGCCTCTTCTGAGTCAAATAGGAACCATACGTGTGCATCCAAACCCACATGCAGATAAACCTTTAGTCTTCAACGAGCAATCTCCCTTCATCACACTTCTTTCATTTTTTAAAAAAACTGAATTATTAAAACTGAATGAAATGTCCTTTATGGTAGGACAGATATTAAGCACTTTTATACTGGTTTAAGTTTTTACTTTGCTTATTTTAGCTAGCCCTGTAGCTCAACTTGGCCCTGTGTGAAGTATTCTAAAGCAGCTGCTTTGTTTATTTACTTAGTCTTTTGACTACAGCTGAATTTCCTGCTGGGCATGGCAGTAGCAAGAGTTAGAAAACGAAGATGCAAAAACAAACCAAATGAGCACAGAATCTTATAAAAAGACTTTGATTTTCAGATATGATATTTTTGTCGGTTCTCTAAACTGTAAAAATGTAAACCAGTGCTGGTGGCTAACACAAATTGCTTTTATTCATCTGGCCTATAGCTATAAGCACACCAAGTTGAAAAATAATTTATATATTATTTATGTGTCTACAGGAAAATTGTATTATATCTGCAGGTAATATGCTAACTAGAAGTGATCAGGATGGTTGTGAATAAATTTATTTTAAATGAATTGTGATGATTTATAAGTACAGAAAATTTGGAGGAAACTTTTTTAGCAAGTAATGATCTGAGGCATTAATATAGGTTATTACCTTTAAAAATTGTTTCAAATTTGAGAAAAACAGAAGATTTGAGAAGAATTTCAAATTACTTCACCAAACAATTCAAACCAAACCTTAACAGAGGCTAGAAGTTTCTTGTTCATTTGACCGGATCATTATTAACAATGCAGGGCAACATTGGACTAACACTTATGAAAGAATTTACAAACACTGTAGTTATGAAAAAGTAAAATCTAATGTCATCTGTCAGTGAAAATAAGAAATTAGAGAAGCAGTATTATTTTTGCAATTCAAAAGATAATAATACTGGGCTTTTATTACAAAGATAATAAATTTCTAAATTGCAACATCTTCATTTTAGTTTGCAATTTACTCATTTCTGCCAGGGAATCTCAGATAAGAATACAGAAAAACAAACTAATCAGGGTGACTTCATGTCTATTGTATTTTAAAATTATTAAAAACAATTGGAGCGAATATTTTAATCTTGATTTACAGCTGAAGAATATGAGCAGCAGAATTTGAAGTGACTTGCCTATAACATGACTCAGAGTTGATCAATGGCAAGGGCAAATCTTAAGATATCTCATTCTCAGACTGCTGTCTTATGACTGTACCATTTTGCCAAATAATGAAAAATACCATTACCTGTCATTTAGCATGAAGTGGGAAGACATTTAGTCTTTGTCTCTTTCCTTATACACTTATAGCTCTCAACTTTCTAATTATTCTTTTTGTGGCCCTTCATTTTCCAGAGTCTGACATTTGGCCCTTATGTTACCTTCTTGATTTCACGAAGTTTGTTGGTAATGAATCTCCTGTCCATTTGGACCAGGATCTTGGTTTAGGAGTTTCTTTCTAGCTTCTCTCTAGTTAGGGGCATCGTTGCCTTATTGAAGAGATGTTTTGTGCAGGAGGGTTAGCGTGCTGCATCCAGAGAGGGATCTTCTGAGTATAAATTTGATATTTTTCTTGATCTGACTTCTCTTTTGAGATGTTACTATTTCTTCAACTTCCTGATTTTTAACTGTAGCTTAGAAAAAGGGAGAGAGAAAAAAAAATATGACTCCAAATTTTATTTGGAAAGCCAAGCAATGGTTTCATCTCAATGTAGAAGTCCATTATTGTCCTTTGGAAACAGTACCGACCATGACCACAAGTCACTGCAAAGGCATCAGAAAGATTAGATTCATAAGGGAACAATTACCTACTCCTTCAACAGTGCAGGAACAATTTTCCTATTAAAGATTAGGGCATTAAAAACAGCCTGGGAAAAAAACAAAACACAACAAAACAAAAACAACAACACATTTACAACCACTCATTAATCCATTAATCTTTTCTCTGTATCCTATGCATGATTCTTGCAGACTGTTGCAAGTGGATTAAGTATTATAATCAGTTTCAATTACTCCATTATTTCTACCAGAGTAGCTACAAATCCTTTCTTCTCTAGTGACATCTGACATGGTTGGGGGGATGTGTAAATCAATGTGTGTTATCACAAATTATATCCTATTAAAAAAAAAAAAAAAGCTGAATACATGGCAAGCAGAAAAATAACTGATCATCATTTTTCACAACTAGGTAGCAAAAAATATAGTATATTTCTGTGGCAATATTATAAGAAGAGACAACATTCCTGTGACCACTTTAGTCTGGTAAGTCAGAGTCAGGACATTTTCTTACTAATTGCAAATTGGCTCTGTCTGGAGAAAACAGTGAGAACATTGAACTCTAATCTCCTACTAGAATATGTCATGCATACAATCTAGAAGGTTTTGAACATTTTTGTGTACAACTATTATTTTTTTCTTAGGCTCTCATTTCATTTTGCCTCTGGTGTTCCTCTTTCAGGAACATTGGTCCTATTTGCAAATCTTGAACTGTTGTGAATAAATTAGGAATGCTAATTACTGTACAGATAATGTCATGTTTGATGACTGCAGGACTATGCTTTGGAACTATATTAGAATTTTTTTTTTTTTTTTTTATTTCTTGTTGTCTCTGCTGATTGTGTAATGTAAGAGAAGAGTTTGATCTGTGTGTATCTCATTAGCTTGATATTTTGTAAATAGCCTGCCTGGACCTTTACCCACTTTAATTCAACTTTTATGTAGGAGGGTAGAAGACATTTGTATAAACTTTGAAATTCTATTGTGTAAATTTAGATGGAGAAAAATAAAAAGAATTATTTAAAAAAAAAAAACCCCGAAACACACCCATAACATTCGTATGCAATGTGATAATGTGGGTGCAACCATTTGCATCGTAGCATAGGCAGTATTGTGAAGGTGTTTGAAGGGTAAAGTCAGATATTTACAAAACACTTAATTGTGGTCAACACCTAAGTCTTTCATCCTTAGAGGTTTAAGCAGAAGTGGTACAGAGATGCTGGATAGGTGAACTGGAAGGTAAGTATATTTTAATTCATATAGTGATGGAAGCACTGCTCTGTAAATATCTTTATTATAGCTTTGCCCATTCTAGAAACTTTTTGTCTAGTTCACTACAGAAATTCACATGTTCATCAGAGTTGAGCACTCTTGCAGAGTAGGAGATACTTAAGCAAATAAAGCATTATTGGACTATCCATACCAAAATCAGGACTTTTGCAAATTTGACCATGTATGTAAGGATGTATTGGGGGTCTTTTAGGGCTTTTTGCATGTGGACATGTGTGGACATACACCAATGTTCACATGTTGTTGTGATCTTATATGCTAAATGTTCATAATTATTCTCAGAAAATATATTTGATGATGTATTGAAAAAGTCCTCTATTGGATTAGGACTTCATTTTAAATTGTTCTTCACCATTTTAAGATGAGACTCTTGCTTGTCAGTCTTCTTCTTAAACTTTGAAGAGAAATATCCCAAGTTATTCACTATGACCAAAAAAAAAAAAATCTAAAATAAAATCACCATTCCTTTATATTTTGATATTTAACATCAGACAAAAGAGATAAAAATTTATCCAAAATATGAAAGATGGAAAGTCAGAATCCCTCTTTGTAAAACTGTTTTCAATGCACATATAACTCAATTTCAACATCATTTTATTGCCATAATATAATTTACAAAATAAATTCTTAAAGGTAAATTACATAACTGTATATTTAACAGTGAATAACAGAAGATGCGTCAGTGTTTTACACCTGTGTGATTACTGACATATCTTCAGTAAAATATCTGGTGCTGAAAACCTCATTCAAATGCTGAAAACTACTTGTCATTTACTTGCAACCAAGTAAAATGGTAAGTTAGACAGCTGCATTGATATTAATATGTCAGTACTATACAGAGAGAATGAATACAATAAAACTTCTTTCTCTAGCTGGGACCAGATTCACAACTGAACACAATTCTTTTGTCAAGAACAAAAACTTTCATTAGGTAAAGCCAGGAAATTCCAGCTTTAAGACATTTTGTTTGAGACCTTAACTATGCTAAAGCTCTCACTTCAGAGCTTCTACATTAGGTTTTATACAGAAAGGATTATTGCTGTCAGATTTTATCTTTACAGCATAAGGTGTATCATCACCAGCAAATTTGTGAAGTCCCATATTAAAATCTTGTTAGAAAGTCACTGGGATTTTTTAAGGACATTAAAAACCTCTTTTGTAAAAAAAAAAACCCTGATTTGTGGATTCTGTCAAAATTTTCTGCTCAAAAAAGACAGAAAAAATTAATCCCTACTGTATGGCATAAATCCTCATCTGCTTTTCCTTTTATTAGGTATGGGATTTTTCCAAAGAACTAAGTCTAAGTTCAGAAAAGAGTGGATTACTTACTAAGATTTTCCTGAAAATTTCAAGTTAATGCCTGTTTTGAATCAAATTATTAAAGAGCAGCAATTTTGTGGCTTCATAGTGAATAAAGACTATTACACCAAAATAAAAATGCTTCACAAAAATAATTGCATGACAAGTTTTTAAAGTCTAGGACTATAATACAATTGCACCATGGATGCAAAATATTTTCTCCAGCTTTTCTTGTTTTCATGCTTGCGTTTTTTGATTAGAAGTAGGATGAGTTCTGAGTAATGAAGGACCACAATAATGGCTTTGAATTTGTGGTTTTTCTGTAGTCATGATTTTTCCTAACACAGTGTAGGAAATATCATGACTCTGTGCTTCTCACTTCCTAACCACTGTATCCCACACCTCTGCTGGAATCAATGGATCCCACATAGACAAATCCTGGGGTTTCAAATATTTTATTTTCTTTCCCACGAGTTCTGCATCTGCTGTTGTGTTTACTCATATGTTTCCCAAACAGCAAGGGTGTGTTTTTGATAGACACTCTCTCCTCTCTCCGCAGCAGTGCCAGGGTGGATTCCCTCTGTCTCCATCTTTTATAGCCCTTTTATATCCCTTTTCATGTCTTCTTCTGAGCTAATCAGGTATGTCAGAAAAGTTCACATCAACTTAAAAACTCATTGAAAAAAGAGTATTACCAGTATTACTACTTCCACATCAGATGCAATGTATAAAATATTATAGTAACTTTCAAAGTCTTAATAGTAATCATAATAGTTTTATGGGGAGGATTTCTGGTACTATTCTCCTAAAAATAATGAATACTGCTTGGGGGCTTTATTTCATTTCTCAAAGATAAATTGTCCATGTGAGTTAAATCTTAAGCTCCAGAATACTGAAAATATCATGGAGCCAAAAGGATCCAAAGGGTGGTGAACATTTCACTAGATAAGTGCTTATTTCAACTTCTCCAAAAAAAGCAAACTACAGCAACAAATTTTCACTTTCCCAAGAGTAACAAAAAGTTTTGCCCAAGACCCAAAGTGAAACAAATGAATTAAAAATTAAGGAGGGAAAGACATCAAAAGCTCTTCCAAGAATCAAAAAAGAACTATCTAAGATTTTTATTTCCATTCCAATATCTAAAAATCTAAACCCATTCCTCGATATTAATAGTCTTTTTTCCATACTCCATGGGACTAAAAAAAATAAAGAAAAATAAAAGTAGAATTCAATGCCAGGGACTGTGAAAATAAATGACTGCACAACAAAGGAGAAAATACAGTTCAAGATCATCTAAAGAACCTGAATGTGCTCAAGGCCCTGAGATGTGATGAAATGCAACTGAAGATCATGAGGGAACCTATACATTAAGTTGGTAATCCATGGTCCATCATGTTTAGAAAATAATGGCAGACTGGTGAAATTCCCACTGACTGGAACAGGAAAACCCCATTTTTAAAAAAGGTAGAAAAAGGAAGACACAGTGAACTACAGGCTGATCAGTCTCACCTTGGTGCTCGACATGATCACAGAGCAGATTCTCCTGGGCACTACGCAAATGCACATGGAAAGTGAGGTAATTTGTGACAGCATATATGGCTGTACTAAGGGCATATCATACCTAACCAATTTGGTGTTCTTCTAGAACAGGTATAAAGCTAGTGGATAAGGGAATGGTGTCATCTACCTGAACTAGTGTAAAACATTTGACATTGTATTACACAACATTCATCTCTCCAAAATGGATTTTGGCAGATGCACAGTGGATATATGGTTGTAACCTTATGGTATATGGTGATCGTATGGTTGTAATCAGAGTTGCAATCAATATCTTGATGTCCAGGTGGAAAGCAGTGACCAGGATCATTCCTAAGGGGTTGACATTGGCACTGGCATGTTTCAACACCTTTTGTTAGTGACATGGAGAGTGGTATCAACCACATCCTCAGCACTGATGACACTGAGCTTGTAGTGCAGTTGACTTGCTTGGAGTGAAGGGACACCATCCAGAGGCTTGAGAGAGTGACCTGTGGGAACCTCATGAAGTTCAATATGGCCAAGTGCAAGGTCCTGCACCTGGGTCAGGGCAGTACCAAACACGAACACAGACTGGGTGATGAGTGGAATGATAAGCAGTCTTGAGAAGAAGGACTTGGGGGTGTTGGTGGGTAAAAAGCTGCACATGATCCAGCAAAGTGCATTTACAGCATAGAAAGCCAACTGTATCCTGGCCTGCATCAAAACAAGCTTGTCCAACAAGCTGAAGGTGGGGGATTGTCCCCCTCTGCTCTGCCCTGGTGTGACCCCACAGGGGGTGCTGCAGTAATTCAGTTATATTGGTATATTTAATTAAATATAAAGAAAAAAATTGCTCTTTATAGGACATCATTTATCCTTGGTAGTGACAGGGAGTCTGGGAATATGAAATACAAAACTGGTCAGAATGTATATGCCTAAGTAGGTGGAATTTAAATTGCATTCTCTTATTTTAGATCCCTTGAGCTTGCAACACTTTTACAATCAACTTTTAACAGAATGTAAACAGAGAAATATGTTTGTATATGTCCCTGCATTAATATATATACCCCTGGCAATATTAGTAATGAAAGTGGCTAATGATTATAGCTGAGCATCATTTTTGAAAATAGGTTATTGGAGATATTACTTAAAGGTGTGTAGAGCAAGAATGAGGCTTTTTGTTTTCTGTTTAATGCAAAGTATCCCAGCTTCTCTAAACATTGTCAAAGGGCTATCTTTTCCTCTTTTGTGGGAATGGCCACTATCATACAATCTCTGCAAAAACCTCTCAGTCTGTAACTACATACTTACATCATAATTACAAAAGTGCAGTTTCTCTTTATCCTCTCTTTATCCTGGCCTTTCTTTGTCTGACATTCTTTGCCTCTTTCATAAATTAGAAAACATACATCTTAACTTGTTCCAAGTCTTAAAAGCACTCCAACTGTGGGATTTGGCTTTAGCTCATACACTCTGATTCTCAGTTTTAAAGCAAAACAGCTAGCCCTGCAGGAAGGAAATAAAATGGAAATAAAATAAATATAAAATAAATAGGAAAAAAATAAAGTTGATTGTTTGATTTCTGTGAATTCTTGAGTGGAGAGGCAAGAGATGAAAATCTCTAGTGTGTAAGTGCCATATAGACTTACTTGCACATGCATAAACTTAGTATCAAATGCATAGATGATAAATGAGATCCCTAGCATGATGAGTATTTAAAATACTTTCAGTGAGTCTGAAAGTAGAAAGTCTCTTTGTTATGTCTTCAACACAAATACAGACTTTTCAGATGGGATGAGGCAACATTCCAGAGCAGATTAGCACATTTGGTCTGCAGTGCTTCATGATCTTGACTTATGAACTCAGTGAACTCAAATTCTGTTAACACTGCCACAGAATTACAATGAAGGCAACATAACTCCACTACCAGAAGCTTAAATACTGTGGTTTTAAATAATGTTCATTTTAACCAAAAAATTCCCTACTGGAGTATTCCATGTATCTTATTCATGGTGAACCAAATGAGCTGGAAGGATTGCCATTGTGGTTAGGCAGCAAGAAACCATTTTATTTTAAAAACTCTGTGCTTAGCTTTGTGGGTGGGGGGAAGTGTGGGTGTGAGCAGCTCCAGATGAGTGCATGCCTATGTAGACACAACAATGTGGTAGCCAAAGCCAAGAATATTAAATGTCACTTTTTCTATCCTTAGGAGTTTTATTAAATGTGGAGGCAAAAAATTGTTGCTCAAGCCAACAAACAAACAAACAAACAAAACAACAACTACATTAGACAAAATTGCAATTATGTATAGCAGTTTCCTCAGGGTAGGTATTGCATGCACTTTATTGTATAGCGCCTGAAGGAAAATGTTGCAATGCAATGATAAAAATATATGAAAGGTTTAAATGCTTTGATAATATTCAACTGATGGGTTAGTGGTATGATTTTAGAATCAATGAAAGAGCCTCTATTCTGCCACAGAAATGGCCCTGATGGATCACACTGGCGAAGCAGTGTGTGGGAGGCTGAGGGCCATTCTATTTTTGTCTTCATCAACATTTCCAATCCACCAACTTGTATTAGTATATAATTAATAAATTATGCAAATTTTTAAACAACTTGCACATCTTTATAATCTGTCGAGGATCAGCTTAGTCTTTTTTAACATACACGGATGTCCTATTGTTAAATAATCACAGTAATACTCATACTACTACTACTTCTAATAATAACAGCCAACAGGAGGAAAAATTATCAGAAATAAAAATAAACATAAAATATTTATTAAATTAAATGTTACATTGACAAGTGATATGTTTTAGTGTGCATTTATCTTGCAAATACTTGTAACACTTCTCAAAAATTATGAATCTAAAAGCAATTTCATTTTAAGATTTTTTGAATTTTTAGCTAGTAATTGTAAAATTAAAAAACAGAAGCAATACCCTTTTGCATAACATTTGTGGCTATGGGACTCCTAAAGGGAAAAACAAGGTCTTCTGAAGCTAAGCCAAATATAGCTAGGAAAAACTAAAGAAACAGGCAACTGTTCCCTGTATCCTGAGGCTCTTTGGAAAACCCTGGCTTAAGACACCTCTAAGGGGATTTAATATAATACCATCTTAAAGATATCAAGGTGGTGTGTATGAAATACCCTGGCACTTTCTGCTGAACTCTGACATATTTGGAAGATTTTTTTGTTGGATATGTATTTATGACTCAGCTATCTCTATTGGGAACTGAACTAGAAACATAACGTGATAAAAACTCTCTTGTTTGTTGAGAGTTCTTGCATCTATTTTTTCTTATAAAATGTAATAGCTGTAAACACACTGAAACCAAAACCAGTGACAAGCAGCCAACTAAGAAACCCTGAAATCCAGAGATGCAGCTCAGTTTGAATGACTAATTTGTTATAAGGAAATAATACAAATGGAAATAAAAACAAATATAATGTCTCTATTAGGGAAGACAGTGGCATAGTTCTTTGGAATATGCTGAATGAAGTCTGGCTCAGAAATCCCCTAGAGTCAGTAAAATAAAAATGTGTACCCAGAAAGGAAAACATTGACCTGACACCTCATTGACAGTTTCATAGCTACATGAATCTCAAGAAAGTTGTATTAAAGTCCAGACATGTTTAATTTAGTTAGTGGATTTTTCTTCATTGACTTCACTGGTGCCAGGGTCTTACGAGCATTGTCTTCACAGTATTTTCTTATGCTTACAATACTAGTTGAAAATATATGTCTTTTTCACTTCAAAATAGAAAACTGATTTGACTTTTTGGAAATGTTTGAGCAATCCAGCCTCATTATATTGCTTTGATTTGGTCATTTGTTTCTAGTATAAGTGTCAAGCCAGTCTAATGATCATCTACAGACAACAGCTGCAATGGACAGAAATCCAGAAATATTGTTTGTTATATTGAAGCTGTGAAATAAAAGCAAACCAGCAAATATTAAGAGCTCTTAAAGACAGTTTGTTGTTTAAGAAGGACTGTCTCAACATAAGCTCTAAAGTTCTTGATGGATAAAAAGACACTTTAGGCAACACATTGACTTAAATATCATGACTTAAAAAATATTCTTTTCTAGCTCATCTCACAAGATGAATTCAAACATTTTGTTTATTACTGACACTGTATAAATAATAAGTGGCACATCACTCAAGTAAAATCTTTCAAATAGCTGTAACTAATTCAGTAGATGACATTGACAAAAAAATATTTTCGGTAAAATAATTGTTTAACTTTATTCCTTAGAAAAAAAAATCCAAAATGCAAAGCAAAAATTTTTATTTCTGCTATTTTTCAAAAGTGTTTGCTGGATAATATTTTAGTCCATACTAGGCATTTTTAATCTATTATCCATCAGAATCACAATATCTGTTACAGCTATTTTGCTATGACTTTTTTTCTCTAATCTCACTAGAATAAACACTGCTGTGTTTACAAGAAGTCACATGAGGTTAAAAAATGCATCTGTGGACAAAGTCCTTTTGGTCCTTAGACTTTGACAGCCTTAACCTTTACTGCAAATGTGATTTGGATAACTATGTTTTTTAGACAATAGTTGGTAATGAAAATGTGAATTTTTGAATGCACATGTGAATTTCATTTCATCTGATGGGGGAGATTTGATAGAAATTTGGACCATAATGTATCCTTGTGTCTGTGATTAATGAACTGTTAATCCTGATGATACAAGACTGATAATAAAAATACCATTGGGGAAATAAATAATTTTTAAATATTTCATCCACTCCTTCTCCAATCTATCAGATGGCAACAGATGCAAAAGGGATTTTTCCCTGCTAGTTCAGTCTTTGTATTTTAGTGCATACCTGATAGGCCATCACTTCACAGATAGCACATTCTTTACCAAGAATTTTCATCTCTTAACTGAGTAGGCTAACACATGCAATACAGAGTGAAGAAGTTCATCATTTGACTGATGAGTTAGAATTCCAGCCCCAGTCGTAATTAACTTCATTATGCTTTCCAGTTCTGTGGTCTTCACAAAAACCTATGATACAGTTTGTTGGATTTCAGTGAGTTACCTCACATGGATTACCCCTGTTATATATATAAAGAGGAAGTGTTGAATCCCTGCAGAAAATCCCTTCTTAACCAGAATACTGACTTCTGCTTCTACCTGTCTTTTATATAGTAGACTTATTCTGCAAGTTCAGCAACTTTACGTCAGCTGACAAGTCTTAACAAAAAAACAAACAAACAAAAAAAACCCCATGAGATGTGAGATGAGATTAAATAATTTTAATGAAAATAGCCCATAGTCAGTTTCCACTGTTTAATGCCATAACAAGTAAATAATACTTTAAATGGATTGCTGAATTATCTTTTATACAAAGGACACTAACCTTTCCTAAATAAATGGAAAACTAAATTGTTACAGATTAAGTTTTTCGTCAAATCTCTCACTTTTTTTCTTTGAAATATAGTATATGAGTTTAAAATACAAATAACAGGAACACATAAATGTTTTTTATAATGTAATAGCAAAAAAAATTGTTAAGCCCCTTTTCACTATAAGTTGGTTACTGAGGTTATTGCTTCATCCTTGTAGAAAAGCAGGAGGGACGTACATATTCTTAGCAGAGAAACAAAGGATCATTCCAAATATTATGGGAGACCTGGACAAGAATGTGACAGGGAACCAAGGAAAGTCACCTTAAACAGGAGTTGTTTTGTGCTATTGTTTGAAGTGCTTACAGAGCTTGCTGAAGTGCAGATCATGCTCACTTGAGCTTTGATACCTCATCATCTGAGCAGCTGCTGGAGCTCAGGGGCCTCGTGTGCCTGGCCCAGGTCCTGAGGAGCCCAGCAGCACCTCCACCTGTAACTGCATGACCTAAGCACATGGAAACAGCTTACTGCAGAGAAGAGTAACAAAGGCACTAGAGTGGCAGAAAAACCTGGGTTTTATTCTCAAATTTAAGACTCATGAGGAGGGAGATGAAGGAATTCTTTAGCTTGGTTTCTACTTCTATTGTTTATGAAATGCACAAGCTCTTAACACAAGGACTTCTTTTGATTGAAGAAGCACAGACTGTCATTTGTTGAATTCTTTCTGAACTTTTTTGTAGCAACTAACAAAAATCTATAGCTAATATACCATATATTGCTAATACCATGCAATATATGTGTCAAATACATGCAATTAGAAAATCTGAATTTCTGAATTGTTTATTTATGTCTGCATGTCTGTGCAACTATATCTTAAGGCATCACAAAATAATAATAATCATAAAAGCTTTTAACCTTTTTTTTCCCATTTTTACTTCATATCAGCTGTTGGTACAATTTTTTGGTAATGTCATGTTTATAGTCAGAGAGAAGGATATTCAGTAAGAAATATATATTTAGCTTAGTAGTGTGTGCCTATATATATATAATTTATATTAAAGAAATATAATAGAAATGCAAATTAATCTTAAACACAGCAATCACATATGCTAAGTCTGGAGGTTCAATACATCAGCAGACTGTGCCTCCAGTTCCATGTAGATAGGAGCAAGTGGCATCCATCTTCCATAACATTTCTCCAGAAAGGCCAGATAGAACCAGGGCATGCACAAGTGCAGGCTGAACGAAAGGATTTATTCAGGTTAACAATGTAGAAACAAACTTAAATCAGAGGTCACACCAAAAAAGGACCAGCTTTCATAAGAAGTCAGATCTACCTATGCCTTTCTATGAATAAAATTGATAGTTTTTCAATATTGTATCTTGAAAAATGTGTCACCGAGTGGCATGGCTTTTCACCTTTAAATCTGAGGTGAAAATAAGAAGGTCTGTCTTTCATTAGTTTTGCAAATATGTATTGGAGTGTTTTCTATGTTTTGGCTGGCTGAACTTTCCTAAATTCCAGAAGGAAAGCTCCCTTTCCTGTCTTCTGCCATAAATAACATCTTTTTCTTAATGTATTTCACTATTCAGAACAGTTTCTAAGTCTGTTCACAAAGCTGTCAGGGCAAATGAATCGCTCTCCCCTGATGTTTGTTATTAACAGATTGTATACTGATAGGATAATAACCTCTTTCTTCATACATGAAAGGCATTCTTGTGAGCTGGATTACAACTTGAGATATAAAAGACGTGCTCTGTGGATAACTTCCAGGCCACTTTGCACCACATTTCTCTCCCATAATTTTCTGTTTGTTATCTTGAACGAGTGACAGTAACCACCGATCAGAAACTGAAATTTATGTGAAATGAGTACCACATGTATGATGTTTACTTCAGTCTGGCCAAAGCAGGGACAGATCATTATAGCCCACAGAACTATGTGTTTTAGACTGTGTGTGCAACTTGATATCAAGTGCCATAACTTGAATATTCAATAAAAAAAAGAGATTGGTTTGAATAATAAACCTCTTGTCATATCGTGTGTTAGTTTCCAGCAAGGTTTTGGGGTGGTTTGGTCAAACAAGTACTTATTTGTTTGTTTTAATATGTTAAAATGATCATTTGTCTTCTTTGGTGGATAACTGTACATGTTTTTAGTGTGTGTAAGCTATTGGTCCTTGATTGAAGATTTGAAGGGGAGTGTCAAAGGTTTTGCTAATAAAAAAATAAACTCCCTAAGATCTTTAAAAAGGGCAAGTGAAGATGTGAATGACAAATAACCAGCTAAAACTGAGGTATTTCAGTACCACAAGACCTTTCATTACGAGCTGGAAAGGACCAGAGTTCAGTGTTCATTTGTGCTTCTGCCATACCACTGAAATATTAAGCACAAGACAGAGGGTACCCCTTCATTCCTGTAAATTGTTAGCCTTCTGTTGAGATTTATGAAATCTTGCTTTGAGTACCTAAAGGGGATATTTAAATTAAGATCTTATATTCCTTTGGCAGTCAGTCTAATATGATAGACTATTCACCTAGAACTTCAATGAGGAATTCAGAATATCCATTTCTATAAAATAACTATAGCCTTACAGCATTTGCACTCAGTTAAAGTGACTGAAAATATGCATGGATCCCATCCTGAGCTATATAGTGTTGCTGTTGTCTTAGTTAAAGAACCCAAAATTAAAATTTGAGGCAACATCCAGAAAAAAAAGATGTGAAGGCTGGTGATACTTTTCTAAGATTAATTAAGGGGAATACTGATGACTAACTGCAAATATTTCAAGTGTATGAGACTTATGGATTTTTTTTTCATTCTATGGATCAATGGGTTTTCATTCTATGGATTCATGTTTGTGTTTGTTCTTTGAATATTCCAACACTGGAATACTTCAGTTAAAGTAGAAATATTTATAAATATGCTGTTTCCAGGGTATATTGACAATTGTAATATAATTATTTGAGTTTCCATTGCATTTTGTGTGAGCTTTGAATAAAATATTGCCTGTGACGTATTTTGTTCTTTTCAATACAATTCCATATATAATATAATTCACACTTCAATATATTTTTCCATCACATATATTTTTTTAAGGGAAACTCTGATCCTAAGAGGAGTTTTTTAATATGTTTTCAGCATAAGTCCTAAACCTGTTAGAAGTTCAGCTGGACAATATCACAAATTTGATATCTTATTAGTCTCCTGATGTCATGCTTATGCCTATTATGGGATGTGAATGTAAATCTGAGGGATTTTTGCTCTGTGCTCCATTACTCATTAAAAATATCACCCTATGACACATCCTCCTATTGCTTCTTGCTGCTCTTCTCTGAAATTCAGCTTTGGCTGACAAAATATTTGAATACCAAGTTCAGGAATTAAAGAAAACAAAAAGAATTAGCTTTCAATATGTTGCTATATATTGGTTTGCAGCTGTAAATTCGGAGCACTGAATGTACATTCTGATGGGTTCCAGTTCAGTAGCTTTCTACATTAACCTTGATATAAATTGAATATGTGATTAACTGTCTTCTTGAATGCAGAAATACAGAAAGTTTGCCTTAATCATTTATACAGACCATATTCTTCATTGATATGTCAAAATAGAAGTACATTAATATCAGAGACAATTTTCAGACACGGAATTTTTCTCATAGGTTTATTTTTAAATTCTATTTTCTCAATCCAGGTGTATGTATGCAAACAGATACACCATATATATATACACACCTAATACACTTATTTTTATGCATCTACATATATATTTTATATAAACATAAAATACAGTAATTCCATGAAAATTTGTAAAATACCACGTAATTTGAGATATATTTCTTTAGTTCACCTCTCAGAGTATGATGTGATTTTATATGAGCCACAAACCCATAAGTTTTTATCTGTTTGCTTTGACCTGTCAAATGATAATATTTAGTATACTGGCTTATAGTCTTCTCTCAGTGACCTTAATATTTCTGTGAGTAGTTGCAAGACTGCACATGTATGAAAAAGATTCTATCCTCAAATAAAAAAAACAAACAGCAACAAAGAAATTCCTTTATATTTCACTGGTTTTTGAAGATGTTCTTCCTTGAGGAGAAAAAATTTTCCAAAGCACATACCCAAGAACATGCTTCAAAGTTCAAATCTAATTTTTTTTTCACATTTGCTTCCAGCAGTCTAGAGGCTAATGTATAAATTATTCTACTTTCTTCTGAGGTTTCAAGAATTATGACCAAATAATTTATCCAAAACTGTCTGCACAGAGCTCTTTATTTTTTTAATGGGGGACATTCAGTTTGGAAAACCATTTTCTAGTCAAATTGTAGGCAACAACTGCCATTTTCATAATTAATTTTTTCCACAACTTTTTAAAAGCTTTATTCTGAGAAAGATTTCAGTGGGTAGCCAGGTTCATTTTGTCTGCTGTATAAAGCATCAATACCTTCATTACTGAAGATTTCACAGATATGATCGTTGTATAAGATATGCATTTTGTTGTGTGATAATTGACATAGTAAAATCATTTTGAGGTCTGGATTGATGGATGGATGGATCTGAATGGAAAATTTGGGGTTTGCTTTTCAAATCATCAACACAAACGAAATTACAAAAAAAGTTGACAACATAGTTAGAGCAAGACGCATAAATAACTAGAAAGAAGAGTCTTCAATTCCTTTAATAATGATTGACTCTCTTTGCATACTCAGAGATACAGCAGAGACATGATGAAATTTACATCCATCAACACAGGCTTCTTGTTTTAGATCAATTGTGAAGCTCATACAAAGAGACTGATGAGGAAATAGGTAGAAGTCTTAGTGTTAGAAAAAGGAATCTTTATAGGCATGTGAAAAGTGCTAATACTATGTGAGCCATCCTCTACATCTGTGACTTAACCAAGATCATCTTAGATTAAGAAAATTATCACTATGTCAAGAACATTCTCATAGATATATAGTCTTCAAGAGACTGAATCAAAACTGGTGGTACACATGATGTGAGGAAATGTTATGCAGACTGATAAACTATGTTTGTTAAGCACGTTTTCAGACCTCCAGAGCCCCCTGAACTTCCCTAAATATTGACTGCCTGTTACAAAGGAACAAAATTTGCACTGCAGAGTAGAAGGAGCTGCTTTGTCACACCAGCAATTGCAGCAACTAATAAATCAGACATTGCTGACAAGACTTCCAGCATAGGGTGAGGACAGAGTTGAAGAATGCAGGGGGATAGGACAGTTCTACACAGTTTATTCTGCATTACTTGCCCTGAAGGTCTTACTACTCAAAACACACTGCTTCAAGCAACAATTCAAGTTTGCATTCAGCCTGAACCATGCACATAGTGAATCATAAGGGCTGGGCAACATAATTTGCAAGTAGAAGCCAAACAGTTGGTGTCACACCCTATTTTCATGCTCTCCACTCCTCTAGGCAAAGATGATGTGGTAATGCTTGCACTTCTGGGTTGCTCCACAGGCAAGGTTTATTTCAGTTAAAATCCTCCTCCCAAGTGTCATGACCATTTATGTGCAGCCAGGGGACAAGTGCATATATAATTATGTAGCTTAAGTCCACCCATCACAGTGGTAGCTGCACATCAAATCCCAAGTGACTGCAGATCTGAGCACTTACTCTTAAAAGTCAAGAGTACTTTGACAGGATTTGGGACAGTAAATCAAGTATCTTAAATATTTTAGATTTACAAAGAGAAAGGCATTTTAGCCAACCAAGTCTGTCCTCCTGGATAATTTACAGTTCACAATTTAACAATTTGCCTCTTCTACAAGAAACTTTTTTTATTATATTCTGAATATAAGCAGAGGATAAAAGGTTTTGTTATTTACCAACATAAGAGGGCCAAATACAGGTTAGAAAAGTCCTATTGCTGAATGTGTTATTAATTTGAAGGGACAAAAATTATACAGTACTTTTGAGTGGTTTTCCTCATTTCTAACTCTTTTGTGATCATTAAAGATAATTGCCTTTGTCATAACTGCCTAAAAAACAACCATTATCACTCTTCATCTTAATAAATTATGATTTTTAAATATACGTGCATATATTGTTTTAAACTTGTCTCTCTTCAGATGTGGAAAAGCTGCCTAATCAGTCTGGTTTACGTGGATTTTGTTTTAACTTTACAAAGAAAATAATAATCTCAAACTTGTCTAAAAATGTCTAGGCTAAAAATTTCAACCCAAATACTAATTGATTTTCACCCTGAAAGGGTGAAGAAAGAAAAGCAGAAATAATGAGTCTAAATTAGAATTTCATTTTTACCATTGTAAACATGTAAGATTCTGTAAATAGAGTTCTGCTTTGTGCAGAAATTAGGAGTCTAGCTCAGTGCATCTCCATCTGAACACTCTTATGGGTTGGAAGAATTGTCCCCTAAATATTCTTCATTTTTCCCAACTTAGTTTCAATGAAGGTTTCATATTTTGAGTTTCTGTAACCCTTGACCACAGGCTGCTAACCTCTCCCTCAAGCTAGCCCATTCTTTCCCTTGTCCTACCCCATGTCTTCACATTTTTCTGGCAGAGATCCCAGGTACAGGGGAATACTCTGCCAAACCCAAGTTCAGAGCGAGGACACATCTCAGTTTCCAAAGAAGAAGAACATTTCCACGGAGGAGAGTATTACATATGAGGAACTTCATCTTTACAAAAACAAAGATGCTTGCATATGATTAGTTACAGTAATAAGTCTTTCCAATTAAAACCACCTGCTTTTGAGGATCCATGTAAATAATTTCTAAATCTTATACCACTTCAGGTTCTTATGGGAAAAAAAGAAATGTGAGAAAATCATGTTCCTGTTGTCATTCTTGTTTTTATACTAAAGAAATTGTTCAACAATATCTAATGAAACAAAACCCTATGATTTTTAGGGATAAATTATTTAATACTCTAAAATCTGCACAAGCAACACCCACATCAGTGTTAAATGCCCATGCTTTGATTTAGCCAACTAGATTTGTCAGGCTTATGCCTCTTTGAAATTGTAGTAGTAATGTTTGGTGTGACACATTTTCTTCAGACATATTTTCCCTCAGGTTTCTTTATAAAGATCAGTTCTCCTTGTTGAAAACAATGTTAAATTATACAGACATGGTGTAATGAAGTTTTATTGCAATGAATACCACTATTATTTAGGACGAAACACTCTTCCTTCATGTCTTAAACCAATTAATCATAAATAGTGCAATGCAACAATTAGGTTTTATAGTCTTGCCAGTAATGACAACTTATGCAGATAATACATTTGCGACTAGTTGCAGGCTGCACTTAAATCTGTGTGCGCCTGCTTAATCCTCTTCTGCCTAAAATGTCCCACTGCTGAGAGGCTAAAGATAGAGCCTTGCTGAGCTGCAAAACATGATGTGCTGGAGCAGGTGGAAAGGAGGATTAGATGACTTCCAGCAACCCTGGGAAAGGCCCAGCTCTGAGGCATGTCCAGGCAATAACTGCAAAAGAAGGTTTTATTTCCCTTCTCTTCAGAGAATCCATGGAAAACCCCTGCTGCTGGTGGTGCTGAATTTACCAGGTCACCATGGAATTTTTAAAGTATGAATTAGCATGTCGTGGCATCCACTTGCTTGGTTTCCTCTGCTTCTTTTCAACTTTCCTCTATTGGTGCTCTAAATATCAGTTCCAGTACAAGCAAACCATCTCCTGAGAGACTCAGAAAGAACTGATATTAGAGAGTCTAAAGAGATCAGCAGTTATCCCAAGCACAGCACACGGACTGGCCTTACCCTAAACTCCAGAATCCTCTTTCCCTTTTGCTCTAAGCGTTGATGTGGTTTGGAATACATATGAACTTTCTGCCTTGTGGACAATCATGTAATGTGAATAAATCAGACCTAATAGGCATTTTGGAAAAAAATGTTCTGCCTTGCACTAGCCTGAGCTGGATTCTTTCTCCACCCATTTAAGTCATTGCAAACGTTACCATCCAGTTATTTCAAGTTTAATAGTGAGCAAGGTCCCTGCCTAATATTTAGACCTGATACTTATCCTACGTTGAAGGATAGGCAGCTACATGATGCAGATGCTCACTTGGACTTTTTAAATGTTTTACATTATTTGGGACCTTTGCCATGAACTGCTGTTTTGACTGGATAAAGGATCAGAGAGACAAAGAAAGAAACTGCCACACCTAGTGCTTCCGAATGGTTAGATGTCTTGTATCCTTTTGAAAAGAAACATATAATTCTCCCTGTGTCATTTCCTTGTTGAGTCATCTCCCTCTTGCTGAGACAGCTTCTTTTACCTTTGAGCTGCCCAGCCCTCATTTTTTCTTGATACATGTGGTGTGCAAATTGCAAGAGAAAGAGGAAGTATGCCACACCAAAGTCTTCATATGCACAAGGCACATGCTGATTGATGCACTCTTCATCTGCTATAGACTGGTGACAACCATCTGAGGGTAGGATGAGGGCATACTTATCTACCTCCAAATCATGCTTCATGATTGCTCCTAGGTCAGCAGTCATGAAAGAAAATGTGGTCTGGAATTCTGAACCAAGAGCCAAGACTCTAAGCCGTGCTCACTGCAGCAGTCAAAGTTCCCAAGGAATAGTGACACCCCGAGAAATCGAGATGGTTTCTTCAGATAAAGGAAAGGATGCTGCTTCAGTGTTGAGAGGGACCTGTTTTCTCTTTGGTCCTTCAAGGATAGCTGTAGTATCAGATTTCTCACCTTAAAAAAAAAAAAAAAAGTGTTTTTCATTTTTTTCCTGAGTAAATAAATGTTCAAATACTCAGCTTTTGATATCTTTTCAGGTACAAGGATGGACACAGAGGGGATTAAAAGGCAGAAAACAACTGCCTACCTCATACAGCTCTTCAGGGTAGATAGAAGAGCTGTCATCAGAAAATGCCATTTCCTGCATTTCCTTCAGCATGCTGGAAATGGAATCAGTAATTTTCAAAATATATTCTGCATCTAAAATCATAATTTGTAGGCATTATATTGAATGTTTGAATTCCATTAAAATATTATAGTTCTGAAAGCCTGTTGTCAAACCATGACAACAAAGGCCCATTTTCTTTCAGTGTGGTTGGGGCTCCCAGCTGCTGTGGCTTAGTGCACTTTCATGATCTAAATTGCTGTGCAGAGAAAACCTCAAGTTTGACCAGGCTAGGAGTTCAAAGTAGAGAATATTCGTAGGGTTTCAGGTCTCCATTTTGTCAAAAAGTCTGGAAATCATGGGAATACCAATTCAGCCAAGACTTAACAATACCCTTTGTGGTTTTACACAGCACTGATGTTTAAAAATGCCTTAGTTTAGTCCTTACTTTTACTTTTTTGCCTTCCCCATCCATATTACTTACTTCTAAATAGGTATGCAAGAAGACCCAAAACTCTTATTTTAGGAATACAGATTCTAACCCTAATCCCCACCATTTTTTTTGGTCATTGTAAAAGAGACTTCCAAACCAGAAATACATCATTACTGGTAGAAAAATAAACATGCACTCTAGAAACCTGTTGACTTTACTGATATCTAACTGATTCAAGCTGACTTTGAGTTAGCGCTGGGTGATTATTTATCACCCTCTGTCTTGATACAGGAACCATAGGTAACCACAGGAACTAGGTAAGGACTACTGAGGAGGAAACAAGTGCAGGGCAGCATACACATCTTGTCTGAACAGGGAGATGACACTCAGAGCAGGATTTAAGTTCCAGCTTTCAGGCAGTACCTTCTAGACTCTCCCTTACCTTTTTTTTCTTCCTAAAAGTCAAAAATGAAGAAGACCATCATGAAAGGAATCATAGGAAAAGGAAAAACCATTGTCCCTTCAAGAACAGATATTTGGTTTACAGAGCAGAATTTCTGGAAATTTATGTTTACTTTTTGAATATGTATGATTTAACCACAGTGAGAGGGCAGTGACTCACATGCAGTGGGATTTTTACAACCAGACTTCAAGGGAAATACTAGAACTTCTGTCAGACTTGCAATATTAACATATTAAAACTTTCCTGAACACTTATGAGTCAAATAATTTTACTTTGACTAATACTTTATTAGTATCTGATCTTTATTATCAGCATCTGTGACCAACATAACCTTCATCCTTTCCAGGTTAAAAACCATATAAGTAGATATATCATTTTGTTTCTGGTATAATGAATTTGCAAGTCTAACTTCTAAAAAATTAATTCCTGTGATTCTATTTCGGGCTGTGAATTATGGACAATTTGTAATCAGTTGCAAAAGATTAAACCCTAGGCATAGCTAATGGGGATGTTTTAATAGTGCAGATGGCAAAACAGCCTGTGAAAGCAGGTCTGGTGGGCATTCTGCAAAAGCTAATTCAGTCAAAATTTATCCAAGATGACATAATGTACAATTGCTACACTGGGAAAGTCTATTAAAATTTCACACGTTAAATCTCTCCCTTCTCTTTTAATTAGAATTTTCCAAGATAAAATAGAAGATGTGTACCTCCCTGAACCCAACAGGAAAGATCAAGGATAAACAGCATGATGCATTAAGCTCCTTTGTGCCCAACATGTTCAGGTTAGGAAGAATGTGTTAAAATGATTGTGTGGAAAAGACATGTCTGGGAATGAATTTTCATTGTGAAGCAACAGTGGCACTGAGATGTTCTGCCTGCACATGCACACCCACCCACTCCGCCTGTTACATTATTCAGTGTGTGTGCTGCTTTCCTAAGCACTGCAAGGGAAGTGAATTCCTCCTTTTCTTAGGACTAAGTATTCATTTTCCAAAAGACTTAGAAGTTTTAACCTCATTTACCACTGAATTTTCCAGGGAATGCAAATTATATTCTTGAAAGAATCCATACAGAAGATTACTCTGGATTCTCATTCTGATGCCCAGTGGTGTTTATGAATAATATTGTACTGAATAATCAAGAAGCAAACAATTTTTATTCTAATATAAAGTCAAGGTAATTTCTTTTTCTTTTCTTTTCTTTTCTTTTCTTTTCTTTTCTTTTCTTTTCTTTTCTTTTCTTTTCTTTTCTTTTCTTTTCTTTTCTTTTCCTTCTGGTCCTGTGTATGCTGTATTCCTTGCCATTAAATGAGCTAGTTTGACAAGGGAATTAGGAAGTGTGTTCAGAAACCTCCTTTGAAAAAACACTCTGGAAGAAAACGCAGTGAAAATGAAGTGGAAAACATGGGTTTCAGTTTTTTAATTGTGAGAAGGGAACCCAAGTTTAGTACTTCCCATATAACCTCTGCTGCTGTAAGTGTAATGTTAAAGAGATCTTGGCTTACTTATGGACAGCAATTTTTTAATAAATTTTCCATATGTGTAAATGCTTGCTGGACAAGGCAGTGTAGGGATGCCAACTTTATGGACAAAATATCTATGCATCTCAAGACTCTTGAAGATTTGTAAACAATTGTTAGAGCTGAGCACTTAAATTGTATATGAAGTGTTGCTGGTCTCCTATATTTCTCAGAGAGAAGTAGTATTTGACAATTATGCATTTGATTATGCATTGAAACGACTGTATTCCAAGGCCCAAAGATTCTTAGATTGGTGATAAGAAACCACAAGATATTTAATACAGGACTCATTCTTCCATTTCTATCTGTAATAGAAGTAACAATTTTTAGGAGCTCTACATGAGCAAAGTCATCTGAGTCAATAATCAACCCCAAAGGCTAGAGCAGGGTTCAGAACATACCATAACAGTTTTTTGATGAATGAGACTAGACCTTTTTCCTTTTTTAAAAATATTTTGGTAGAAGGTACCTAACACACCATAGCACATAAAAAATAAAGGCAAAATATTTTCCGATTTCATGTCCAATATAAAATCTTTCTGGGATGGCTTCAGAATAGTACAAATAAAATCCAAAAAGTCAAAAATTTTATGCCACTTCTTTGATTAAAACTTCATTGCACTGTGCAGCTGAAACAGTCCACATGTGTCCACAAACTTAGCTTCCACTGTCCAAATACAAGCACTATAAAATTTCCATTTAAAGTAATTCACTTGATAGGCATGAATTAATCAAAGGGTACTAGCTGTGGTATTTAAAACAGCAGCTCCATATTCAAGAAAGATGACAGACTTATTTTCTATCTTTTCAATGACTATGTTCCATTTATTGCAAATGTTTTACAGTTAATAAGCTCTTAAATTGCCAATACAGAAGCTACCTTTAGCTAAAATTCTTCATGCTAAAAATTAAAAGGAACTATTCATAAATTGGTCAGGTTAAACTTGATCGACTTCAGTATTATTGTAATTTCAACAGGAAAAATCTATTTAAAACTACAGAAATATTATTGTTACTTGAAGAAACAGGGAGATGTCAGTTCAAAAGCATATTATTTCAGAAAATATTATGCTCTTGTCAGTGAAGTTTCCCAGTATATTTCATCACAGTAATTTAACCACTGGAAGTTTGTTTTGGATTGTAGTAAAAAAAGAAAAAAATTAAAAAACAAATCCTCTTTTCTTATGACTGTTAGTTTGTTTATTACTAACGAGTTTTACTTGACCAGATACAAAATTAGTCAGCTAAGTCCAACTTTTTCCACACATCTCTTATAAAACTGAGCCTAAAGAGTGTATAAAATGCATTTCAGCTGGTAACTCCACTGTTAATTGAGAATGTAATTTCCATTTCTTTCTTCAGCCAATTGCTCTTGTTGGGTTATATCCTTTGTGTTTGTAGGAAAATAAGAGATCATCCTTCTGGCCAGCTTTCACTGCTTTGCATGAACTTGTAGAGTCACAGTCAAAGCTGTAGAATGCGTAGAAGAGAAAGGATAACAAAGAGTGGGGAATATCCTGTCTTTATGGGCATGTTCTACCCATCAATCTGTCAGTCTGAATCATTTCTACAGCTGTGTGAATAATTCACAGTGAATCATTCTGCAGTGATCTAATTTTTTCTGCTCATGAGAGACTTCTTACCATTACTAATATTTTTATTAGATATCTACTTAAATTATCCAATTAATTATTATCCCTTAATTTTTATAGCTTGGCTATTAAAACCTCTCATCTTGTAACAAATGCAGAGTAGCCATCAGTCAGTAGTCTTGCTTACCCTGAATATTGGTTTTCTGTGGGAGCCTAAGTGTAGTGAACAAAAGAACTATTCAAACGTGTCAAAATCTGTCCCATGTTATATTTGCTATTTAAACTGTTAGATGTGACTGGTCAATTGAGTTGCACAAAATTGCTGCCAATCTCTGATTGGTTGTCTGTGATAACACTGCCAGAAGTGAGTGCTCATTTTGCATAAATGTTAAATGCAGATTTCACAAACAGTCCAGCCAGCTAAACCTATTCCCAGAAACTGCTACACAGAATGAGCACTTAGATAACATAAAAAAGGCATAAGCTTGGTTCATGTAAACTGATTTTAAAATGGGAAATAATATCTGAAGAGATACACTTCCACCTCTATTTCTCATGGTGAAACTGTTACAATTGTGAAGTCGTAACACTCATTTACTGTTTTGTTTTAAAAATAATCTTCCAAAATGAAAATAAGTAAATTAAACCATAACATCCCTACTAATGTAGTACATCATTCCTATATTTAGGAAAAATTAAGCATACAATATTTGAAGTGATTTATGTTGCTGAAGGTCATATAAAGTCAATGAAAGATTAGGAAAGAAATTCCTTGAAAAAGAAGGCAAGAGGCTTTTCTGACACATCTGAAGCTTGGACATATTTTCTCAATATGCTCCAAAATCATCAAAACCTCATCCAAGTTTTATATGCCAGAGAAAGATTCGGATGAGATCTGGAAAAAGTTTGCTCTGCATTTTTCAAGTTCAGTCAAAGTTGAAGTTCCAAACAGTTTTCATGAGAGACCTTTTTTTTTTTTTTTTGATGATGATGATAATAAAAGTTAAAAATGTTACAATAATCTTTATTTTTTAATAAAATCAACATCTTCTGTAGAGAGCAACCTAATCAATGTTGCTCTTAAGCAAACCATTTACCTTAAGAAATTAATAACATTATAGACTGCTTTCTTTGTTCCATTGTTGGCACCTAAATTGTTATGTAAAATGGTTAGCAAAAGCTGATCTCAATAATGAAATAGGTAGAAAGCTTCAAAAAACACAATAATAAATAAAAAATAAATTTCTCCAGTCAGATCCATTGCATTGGCCAATATGAACAAGTATTTTGTAGAATTAAATTCTTTTTCCTTATAAATGCATTCATTTCTATTGATTAACATCCCTTAAGGGTTCACTGGTTTCAGAACAGGTTTTCTAACAAAGTGGCTGTATCAAAATCACACATTAAAACATTCTATATATGTCATAGTATTGCTGAAAACAGAAACACATACACACTTGCCAAGTTCCAAAACTAGAACGCTCCAGATACAGGTTAACTGGAATTTTGCTTTTTTGACACAGGATTCACTTTACCAAAGTCGCCTAGAAAATAGCATCCACTTATGAAGCACTTGTCATTTGAACACTGGCTTATCTCACAGGCTGCAATGCCTCAAGAGGAAAGGTGGAAATTGGATGGATACTCAGTGACTTGGTAGGTCCAGATTCTACCAAACTGAGAATGTTTTGTCACCTACCTTTTATTTCAATAATGTAACTTTTTTGGTTTTAGTGTTACATTATATTTATGCAAGACAAAAAAATATTATCCTGATATTGGAATCTGTAGGGATTTTGTTTTGCTTGTTTTTCTAATTGTTTTCTACGGGTTTTACAACAGTCTTGACTATAATTGTAAATTATTAATATATTTAGATTTGGCAAATAGATACTGGCATTGAAAATATGATTGTTAAATTCTTTAAAGATTAGTGTAACCTGGTCATTCATGAATACAGTGGTCTGCAAGGCCAGGTTCTAACAAGTCAGATTATACTGCTAAAAAAAAAAAAAAGTGTAAAAGGGAACAAGGCACTTTTGCAATTTTAAAAGCCTCACCTGAAAACATGAAAACTGGAGGTCTGTGGTTTTAATCTCAGACAAACAGAGAGACACTTTTGCCTTATACAGCTTTAGGTGAGACAGTGTTTATCTACAGGACGCAGGAGTGTTCCTCAGCTCCAGGGTTTGAGTCCTAAATCATGTCCCAGCCTGATCCTGGGATGAGATCAGCTCTGAGATCACTTCTGTTCCTGAATGTTTTCCATAGGAAGGAAATTTTGTCATTTAAACAGACTGAAGCTACCACAGATGACTGCTATGGCTGAAGGAAGAACAAGTAGCTGGTATATGTATACCACTAGATAAACCCACAAGCTGATCTCTTACCTTTCTTCTAAAAGGGGAGCATCCACAGCCATCATAATCTATGTTTGTTTAGGTTAGCAACAAAAAAAGTCTCACAAGCTTTGCTATTATTTGAAAAGATCAGTGCAAACCATTTTTTTAAGCAGCGTGATATTAAAAGGTATAGCATGCAATGACTAATAGCTTATGAAATTCATCACAATAGCTGTGGTTTCTTTTCTTATCATGAATAAGTTTGGTTAATTACCAAATCAATTAATAACTAGCTTTTATAGACATCTTCTGAGCTAGAAGAAGTTCAGTTGTCAACCTTCTTTTACATTTTTACTAATGTGAATTTAATCTTCATCTGAATCATACTAAGGCACATTTGTACAAATTTTACCATGACATGAAAGTCAACAGCTGTAGCGTGATTTATGCTATTTGTCTTTTATTTTCAAAATATGGTATTACCACTAATCCCTTATGTTCTATTAAAAAAAAGTATTAAGACCTCAAGTAGTCATTCTTATGTTTTATAAAATATCTTTCTTTTTTTCTCTTCTAAATATATTTACAATCATTTTGCGCTCTCTATTTCATGAGCATTTCCTGACCCTCGTGTGGCACCATAACACCATTATTGATTGCAGAGCAACTTAATTTAACTTGATTAATTATATTCCAGAACAATTAAAAGTATGTAAGAGCTATGAATGTTAAATGATAGTGAAATGGAAATTTCTTTAATAATCAATTTTTATTGAAGTCATGTTCAATAGCTGACCTAATAAATTTACCATTTATACTTAGCAGAATAATTCTTGTATGTATTCTGTTTGCTATCCAGTTACTAAAGGCATATTTCTTCAGGGATGGGGGGTGTGAAGTTTGATCTAGTTTTGTTACAATAATTTCATAAAAAATTGAATGAGAATAAGCTTTTACTTTGTCTGTCAGAAGCTCTTGGCTATTTCATCCCAGATACCAGAGAAGGGAGTCTCCATAAATAACAGGGATAGTTCCTGGTCCACTGAAGTCATTGGGAACATTTGATGTTCCTTGATTCAATCATTGACATTGAAAAAAAATAACTAGATAGGGTTTTCTAAAAACTTTTTTAGAAGTTCTACTTTATTACTGCCTATTACCTATTTCATTATTCAGCCCTGGATGCAGGAGAATCTAAAAGGATAGATTTCATTTTACTTTATCTCCACAACCCCATGAAGAACAATAGAGATGATAAGGTGAAGTTCATTGCATCCAGTGGTGTGGGCTGGAGGGTGCCTGCTCCAGGAGAGAGGTAAAGATGTGCTAGAGGAGCACAATCCTGGGAACAGGCTGCAGTGATCACCCCTTGTACTGCAGCAACGTGGGCTCTGACAGAGATTCTGAGGTCTCAGACATGGTAGAGGCCGAAGGATTATAAATCTCTTTTATTTATAAAAGACCTCTTGGAGAACCTGCAGAGGTAACTGGCAAAATGTGAAGCAGGGTAGATGTTGCTCAGAGGGTTCTGGTTAAGTCATGCCTGAGCAGGGATGGATAGAGTGCCACAAAGAGGAAAGGAGAGGAACACTCAGCAGTGCCCTGCACAAAGCCACGGGTTTGGGTTCCCCAATATGTAATGCATATTGACCCACTGGCTCAAGCCCAGCAGGGACATGGCTTTATGATACATATGAAGAGTGGGAAGGACTGAACTAATTAATTGCTTGATTAAGGGGAATCTCATTGGAATATTCAACTGCTTAGAGGGGGATTGTAGGAGAGGGTGAGACAAATTTCTTTTTGCAAGCTATGTATTGAAACAAGGGAAATTCTGATCAGGTACAAGTGGGGGAAAAAGGTCACAAGAAGCCTGCCCTGAACATATTTGTAACTCAGTAAGACCCAGAACAGTCTGGTCTAACTTTGAAGTTAATCTTCCCCCAACAGGGTATGGACTAGAGATCTCTGGAGGGCATTACCAGCTAAAATCATTCTGTGGTTCAGCACCCTGTGATAGTAATTGGGCCAGGATTTTCATTTTGCCACCTCTCTGAAAGCAGATGGGAAAATCACCAAATAACCTTCTTCAAACCAAGTAACATACAAAGATTCTTTGTTATTACATGCAAAAGAAAAAAGTTGAATCTGCACAATAGTGGTAGTTCTACTTGCTAAAACAGTGAGGTCATTAGCTGTGTTTGACAAACTGCTACTTTTAGAGACAATCAGATTTTATTTTTTTTCCAACAGGCATATTAAAGGTATGCTATTGCATACCTTTAATATGGTATTGCTATTTGGAAAACCGATACTCCCTCAAGATTCTTTTCCAGAACACTGACAGGGATTTAACTTATGAATAGTTGCTATCTGGCTCCCAGTTTGCCAGATTTTACACTCTATAAGACACTTTCTTTCCTATACCCATTTAAAAACTTAGGGAAATCACAGAGAAACGAAATGAAAAAGAATGGTATATTATATGTAACAACAGGTTTTAAAGTTTTGAACCACCATCAATAGTGAAGATCCAATTCATTCAGACACAATAATTTATTGAATATTCAATTAAAGTTTAAGGTAGAGTGAAAATATGGATTAAATTGTATATTATGTATACTATGAAGTAATTGAATATCAAACTTCTATTCAATACAATATACAATTTTATGACTAATATTTATAACAAATTTGTTAATTAGAGATCCTTTAAATATTGGAGTATCTCTAAAAATTTACAGGTTCTGCAGGAAAACTTCTCAGCTGGTTTTGAAAAGTTTTGTAAATCAAAAACTTTGGTAGCATGTTCCCTTTGAAAAGATGACTTTTTTTCATTTTGGGATTCAAAAATAAAACAATTCACAAACCAAAAAATGCTACCACTTCCTTTCAGGCTTTAAGTTTTGTTTAAGACATTTTTCCAAGGAGAAATAAACCCATATAATTCTAGTTTTCTTGATATTTTCAAATGACAAAATATTAATAGCATGTCAGTGAAAAGTTAGTCTATTTTATGGGCTATCAATTCTGTCCATTTCATGGTTCTTTGAGTCAAGGAAGAGGACTTTAAGGAAGAGGCTTTAACTTCAAGGTTGAGCAAACAGAATAAGTTTTCAATCAAGCAATTTAAACTTCACTTGCCCTAATAGAGTAGTTAGCAGAAAGAATGTGAATCACTTAAAAATTTTTTTTCCTGCCACTCTCCCTTGCTCAGAATCTCTGATGTATGAAGCCAAACTTTAGCTATTGACTCTGTGTGTTGAATTGGCTAATGGATAAATCATTCTAAAAAAAGAGGTTTGACCTGATTTTGATGAGTGTGTGAGATCTCTGCTTTCAAATTGTCATTTGTTTGGCAATTGTTGGCATTTAGTCCAACTATGAACATCATAAATAATTACTGTCAATGATTTTGAATTAGGGATCTTAAGGTTTTTGGAATTTCTTTTTTTTCATTGCAATATTCCATTGAACAGCAATGTTCCTTATATATTTGCTTTAGGCACCTTTCAAAGGGAAAAATATCTAATAATAGCTGATTACCACATAAAGGAAATGACAGTATGCAGCATAATTGCTATTTATATCTTTGAAATCATTACTTTAAAATATCACTTTAAAATACCTGTAAACTTTCCTCCATGGTGTCAGTCTTAAATCTTCATTCTCTGTAATTCTATCATTATTTCTCTTCAAAGAATCTCTTTATTTGCACTCCTCAAAAGTATATCAATATTATTATTACCTATATTAAAGTACTGCCTGGAGAATGAAACCAAGATTTGGGCCTCAGAGCCTTAGATTTTCCACAAGTACCAATAAACAAGAGTTACTTTATGAGAAATTTGCACAGATTAGAGAAATAAATGTTGAAGAGAAAGGTAATATTATAGTATTTGGGGAAGGAAAAAAAGGATTTATTCCAGATCTCACCAGGAGAATGAAATACAAACCTTTGCATTCTTCGGAAAGCATCCAAGCTCTCCCAATCTATTTTATTGCCTCTAAATTTAAAGGTAACCACGTGGTAGGATCTTTAGTTCTTATTACTCTCGAGCCAAAGTGAACACACTTGTGGGTTCATATAGATAACTATGTGATTACTCAGAGAAAGTATGGATAGGGCCTTCACATTAGATATTCTTGACAGCTTTTCATATTCACTTTAAAATAGCAGTGGCCACTCTTCCTCAAACTGCTTACCTCTGTGTTAATTGTCTGTGTGATTTTTGAACCTGGGTGAGCCTCAACCCTCCCTTCTTCAGGCCTTGAACAGCAAACACGTCTAGAATGCATTTATCTAAATCAAAACACACAGCACGTCTCTCTCTGACTGTGCTTCACAAGTTTAATCCTCAAGGCAGCCACCAAACCACTTGCAGAAGACACACGGAGTGGTGTACTGATGATAGCAGTTTTTACCTGGTGTGTACAAAAGTATATCCATCTCTACTGTGCAGGAAATGGCTGAGTTTCCCTCACCCTCACCAGCCATGGGTTGTGCTGCAAGACTCAAGTGGTGCCTTCAAGTCACAATGCCTCTGGGGACAAGCTCCAGCATGGTCCTGCCTTTCTCTGGCACAGACTTGCTGAGACCACCACCACTGCTTCTGAAAGATAGAGTTAGGAGATGAAACTTTTCCCAAAGACAGCTGCCAGCTCATCCCCCACCACACCACTATCTTACAGTGTGACACTTTAGCACCACCTTTCTTCACATTGCTTCTAGTAGCCAAATAATTGAGGCAAGTTTAATGAGTTTTCCAACAATAAACATTATTTTATTTTCATAGCACTCCAAATTAAAAATTGTTTTTCTAATCAGGTATTTCAGAAATGGTGGACAAACGCTCAGTGGTTGCAACACAGTGCTCTGATAGCAGGATGAGATTCATCATATGCTGGACATTCCTGTGTTGAACGCAGGAAGAGTTGTTCCTTATATATTTGCTATTATTATGCATCTTTAAAGAAGCATTTGAGGAGAGATTTCTTCTTATCATTCATTGTCTCCAACTTACGCCATGGTATAATCATTGTTCCCTGTGTCCAGGTAGGTCAAACTTCTCAGACACTTGTTCAAACCATTTTTGGAAAGTGTAGACCTGGCCAGTCATAAAGGGAGCACAATATGAAGGAATATAAAAAAAGAAAAGTTATAAGAGGTAAATATTTTTTGTGGTAGAGTACACATGTAAGACAGTTTCTATACACTCTTCCCTGCAGGAGATAGATCTGTGCATCCTAAAACTGATAGAAACTGTCTATTTCTACTCTAACCTGTTAAACAGAGCTGGATACAGGGTTTCAAACATACTTATCATTAAAGATAACTGCAGATTGTACATTATTAAATTTTATTTCTTTCAAATTTCAAGACAAATTTTGGGGAAATTTCTTAGTGCTTATGTACACTCACAGGAGTCCTGGACTGTAAACTTCACTGGTAAAATAAATATTCATCAGGATATGTCTAGCAATGCATAGTGCTGGAGAAGTGAACCTATCTTCTAAAAGGTAAAGCACAGTGTTTTTCTTTAAAAAAAAAAAAAAAAGTTTAAAGTATTTTGAGAATTCTTCTGAGAATTTTTTTAATGCCTTCTGGGAGACTGGTGCCATATACTGACTTGTAGCCCATGGGGATTTTGTTTTCCTTCATTTCACTTTGCCTGTGTTATGAACTACTGCTTTTATTACAGAATCTTGGCAGTCACCTACTTCTAGCAGCTTTTGCTGCTCTGTAATAAGGGATTTCCCCTAAGGGATACCACTTTCAGCTGGTTAATATTTTCTCAAGAGTTGTTTATCTAGGGAGACCAGAAAAGTACTTGTTCCTAAATGCTGTTAAGATCAGTTGGAGAGCAAAGTTGGAGAGCAAATCAAAGTGTTTCAAGATCCATTCTGCAGGCTTCATATGCTGCTCACATGATTTATTTCTTTTTGTTTCTAATCAACAGGCAGGGAAGAGGAGCTATTATTTCAGTTGATAATTATGACATTATCCTAACGTGCCCAAGAAGTGGTACATATTAAAATAACCTTTGTAGCACTTGTTCCAAGTTCTTGCTGTTTTTATACAAGAAGGTTGCTAAAAAATGAGTTCATGGTATCTTCCTAAAAAAAGTGTACCTGATGTCCTTGCACGCAAGAGGGATGTCAGTGCAGGAAGAATGGGCTGACATTACCTTAGTTACTGTGGAATAATGGAGTCAAGCTATTCAAAGTGTACCCAGGAAAAGAAATTTAATTACAGAATTCCAGACAACCTCAAATTCAAAGGTATCAGGAATAGGACAGAGCATGGTGATACATTGCCCTTTTCACTCTGTTATAAAACAGATAATTTGCATTTCCATAAGCACAATACTAGGTGAAGTATTAAAATGTCAGTATTCATTTCCTACATCTCCATTCACTTCTGTTTCCTCTGTTGGTGGATATTTATGGATGAATCTGATTCCAATGTCCCCACCAGAATCTGCACCACCCACCAAAGAGAAAAATCACATCTCTTCTTTAGTTTGACTACACAGTTTTCTTTGCTGCCCACTGTTCTACTCATAGACTCCAGACAGCTATTTGAGACAGTTTGCAAAAGATCAGGATTCTTCTGCTTTCTGGATATTTAACTGCTGCTGATATAAACTGTCAAGCTTTAATCCTTCCCCAAAGTACAGAGGGTCATTTCTACTTAGTTCTTTGCACTGTTCATCAAGGCCTTTGATAACACATCTTGACCAATATGTGCCATTTTAAAGATGAAACCATATATTTTCCAAGGCTATATAGGACAAATGACTGCATACATTTTTTTGTTTTTCTGTGTTCCTAGGCAACGTGCTGTGGACACAATATAAATTGGGGATTCACATTTATCTTTCTTCTACTCATCCATGACGTAAGGCACTTACTGTCCACTTTGCTATTTCTCAGATATTAAAATTGTAGTAAGAGAACACAGCATTAATCTGCATATATTCAGTTTGCTCTCTTGGGTAGCTCTGCCATTTTTTTTAATATCCCTTTAATTAAAACTGTCATTGCTGGGATTCTTTTTTTAATCTGCAAGGTTTTATGCAAGGTAAATATTCATGTTTTTAAAAAAGGAGTGGGGAGAGAGACAGTCCCATCACTTGCATTTAATCACACTAAACAAGCTCTTTAGACAATTTGTTCTGAAATTCCTCTAATTAGAGCTTGCCCTCCAGGTAATGCTCTGATCTGATTTACCAGTGAGTATAAATTAGGGACATTATGTAATTAGCTCTAGGACCACAAATAAAAGGAACAGCTGGGTGGCTTGGAGGGGAAGTAAATAAACAGCTCCCATCAGATTTCTTAATAAAAAAATATAATAAAAGTCCCTTCTTCTAGATACAGTCATCAGAGACTGCTTTACTAGCCTTATGTACAAAGGGATCCTGTATTTGAATTTGCTCTGAGAGAAGGCCTTTAGCATTCTTCATTAACCTGGAACCTCTTCAGACACTGACACTGTGAAGGGTAACTGGAGAGTCATATCACAGGAGCCATCTTCTTCAGGAGAGATTAATATTTTAGGTAACTGGCTAAAATACCTTCATAATTTAGCAAGGATTATGTCATCCATTCCCCATGAGTAATGCATAAAAGCCAGGTCCTGACTTCTCGGCAATTTCTGCCTTCATTCTGGCTCCTGCCTATCTCTAACCTGAAATGTTATCCTCTCACCTGGGACAAGGTTTAAAGAACAATCTAGTTCCATTGTCCCAACCAAAATTTTAACGTACAATAAAATATAGACTGTTGAAACACTGGCTTAAAAATATTTTAGTGTCTTCATTTCCTGACAGTAACAACAGTAATCCACAAAAGCCCCATTCATGACCTGTTTGAATTTTGCTTTTCCTGAGGACAGTGACATCATCTCTAAGATTTTCATAAAATATAAAAGTTAAAAAATACTTTACCATGTGTTAATATACTTAAATACTTAATATCTTTATTTTTCCACTTTCAAGTGTTGCTTTCTTCACGGTAATGAATGCAGTATAGTCTTGATCAATGCATCACAATTCCCAGAAATATTTATAGGACCTAGGATGTAGCTTCTATAAGCTAGGATGTAACTGTTCCCTACTCCTTTACTTACCAAATAAAAAAAGGTTTTGAATTGAAATAGGAGCAAAACTTGATCTGAAGGAGGCTAGAGTGGTCACTGGTCTTTTCTTTTCTGGTCTTTCTTTTCAGTGTTTGCCGCTTGATCTTAGAGAATGACCACAAGTCAGAGCTGTACCCACGTACTACTCAGCGGTACTGAGATGAACCCTGTTGTAGTTCCCAAGTGGAGTGTCCCCTTCACACAGCAATCCCTACAAGGTGTTTACCCTTGTGGATGGAAGATATAATGTCACAGAATGGTTGTCTCACATCTGTTCCACAGGTACTGATGGTTAGAATGAGAGAAAACTCAGAGGGAAAATATTGAAGCTGCATTATTGTATGCTATGTTTAGTAATCTATAGGCTTTATATATGGTTTGTAGTATAACATACTTAAAGAAAAAAAATAAATAAATCATGACACCAGAATATTCTTGCATTATTTTTCACAGATGGTTACATAGTCATAACTACTCCTTGTGCCTCCCTAATAAACAGACACTTCAACCAAGGTGACTAATTAAAAGACATAACCCCTAAATTCTCTACCTGGCCAAGTGGTGAATTAACCCTTAGGCAGCATCTCACTCACCAATTTAAAATCAGATGTGAAGATTTACTCACTGGTTTATTCCTAACTACAGTGATGATCTGGATACAATAAACTATGAGAAGAAAGGTGTTTGGCTAAATAACTTATACAAGACAAAAGATTCACTGCTTGTATTTATCAACAAATATTTCTGAATTCTAAATTAGATCCCAGACCCCTGATAGATGTAATTATTCCCCTCCTTGTCAGTGTATTTGTCTCCCTAAGAAAAAAGATAAGATTTATGTGAGGAGGAAATAGGCAGAGCTTCTCTCTCATACATTATGTGGTGCAGTTGACTCAGGTCAGAAAATGTTGTAATTTGCCATTATTATTGCGCTGTGTCCTAAGACCCAGAAATTCCTTATGCTACCCATAAGCTGCTTAAGTTTATGCATGACTTGTCCTAAAGCCTCCAGTCCCAAAAAATTTCCCATCAGTGTTTCCATACAAAACAGAAAAATTATTCTGAATTTTACCAAATCAATTTCTTTTCACTATGTGTACAATTTAGAATTTATAGCAAATCCCTTTGTAAAAACATTGTCACTAGCAGAAAACTACCAATTCATGGAATATGTTATATTGCACATCATCATAACACTGAGGGCATGTATAATACTCTGAATATCTGACTCTGCAGCAAATTTCAATGATAGAACATTTTCTGTGAGTATTTATCACACCTCCATTAGATCCACTCACTGAAAAAAAGGTACTGTGTTTATATGTATAAATATATGCACACATGTATGTTTGTGTGTGACGTATCCAAATCTCTTACCAATTTCTCTAAATATTCTAGGATTTCAAAGAGAGTATGGGCTTCTTTCCCAGTTCAAAGAAATCATGTGGCCCTCTTGACAACAGGCTATTGTATTTACCTTCTACTCAAGTTTTTAATATTCACCAGAAAATCAGGTAGATACATTTATTTTAAAAATACTCCTTTGCTGGAGTAGAGGTTTCAATGATGTTTAACTTCCTTAGGTTTAATTTTATTTTTAATTTTTTTAATGGCTCTTAGCCAAGAAAGCATTTATTCAAGCCATCAAAATGAGAACCTCACATTTCTACTTCATTTGAATCAGTCCTCTTCCTTTTTCCCCCTTTACCCTTTTTAAAAGCATAGTCATTTCAAATTCAAAATGCTTCACTTAAATTAGTGAAGCTCATTTCTCTATTCTTTGAATTGCAAAGACTCACTCTTGTCAGTGTAAAATAAATATAAATCAGCACCCTTCTTGTTCAGAAAAAAAAAAACAATCCATACCTAAGAGCAGAAAGACAAACAGAGGCTAATTCCTCCACAGGAAGAATGTTTCTGAGTGATCAGTTGACCTCCTCCTCTAGCCCAGTTTTTGTAAAGATTGGTTAGTACTATTTTATAAAATCACAAACTCACATATTATTCCTTTTCTGTACCACCAGTTTTTGATTCATAGTTTGGCTTTTATTTATTAGACCTCTAACACAAACTGCCTGCATGACTAAAACGTATACAGATAATGCCTTGAAATTTCAAGAGAGCACAAGTGACTCCTTGTCTTAATTTCTTTAAACCCTAGTCAGTGATTATGAGTTCTGGCTTGAACTCCTTNATAGTTTGGCTTTTATTTATTAGACCTCTAACACAAACTGCCTGCATGAAGAGATGAATAAAATGTATACAGATAATGTCTTGAAATTTCAAGAGAGCACAAGTGACTCCTTGTCTTAATTTCTTTAAACCCTAGTCAGTGATTATGAGTTCTGGCTTGAACTCCTTGTTTGAATCTTTATCAAAGGCTTCAAAAATTAAGAAAATCAATTAAAATTAAGATACTTGCACCTTATTTCAAAAAACAGTTATCACAAAATTCAGCTTGAATAGGAGCATCATTTTTGTGTTTAATCCAAAACAGATTTTGAACTCTTTCTAATGCTGGTAAGCTTCAAAGGAAGCTATTGAGATGTTCATCACAGAACACCTATGCTTCAGAGAGCCGTGCTGCACCTCTGATGTTTGAAAAATCCAGCGTCCTTCCAATGAAGGGGCTGAGACCTGAACTAACCTCAGAATGGCCTTAGAAAAGGTCAGTCTGAAATAAAGTAAATTTCAAGACATTTTCTTTCTGAGACAAACAGAATCATATTCAAGCCTGAGAGAATCTCAATTAAAAGCAATGATTTTTTTGGAGAAGTCTTCATTATAATAAGATTTGCCTACAAATAAGGGAACTGGCTTTCATAAGGTTTCTTATATTTTTACCCTAGGAATATCTCCTTAGGGTATCATTTCAAAAAGAAAACATGACAAGAGGCTTCTAAATGTGGAAGTTAAGTAAATACTGCATAGATATGAATAATTTTATTTATAATCATGTTGCCCTCCACAATTTATGCCATATATTTCAGAAATTTTACTGCACAGTCATTTGAATTTCAATAAAATAAGTGGGTCTGCACATGTAGATTTCATTAATTATTGTATAGAATAGCAAAATAGCATTCTGAGAGTTGGTAATCATCCTGAAATATCAACCACGTGCTTTAGCACATCATGAAGACTAAAGTCACACCAGTGATTGTCTACACAAGAAGAATTCAGTCAACAGTAATCAAGGATGAGTACCTAAAAAATGAAAATTTTACTTTAATTACTATCTTATATGCACCAGTTGCTGACAAAGAAATAGCTACAGCACCATTTAAATAGTGAAAGCTGTACTTGCATTCATTGTATCAAGGACTATAAAAACCCAAACTTGTTATTCTGGATCTGCAGCCAATTGTAACTCTTCTTTTAAGTGAGATCTCACACACAAAGAACCAATGTTCAGCTTGTGAACTTGAGCTTCAGAAAGGAGGAAAAACCCAGGAAGTATTTTGTTTGATAGAATTACCAATCTACAAATTTTCTGAAGTTGTGTTTTTCATTTTCTCTGTGTGTGATCAATGGTGAGTAACAGCAAGGTCATAATGAACACGCCATTGGCTTTTTATTTCTTTTTAACTAGGCAAATATATATTTATATACTTATATGATATAGATTTACAGTAAGGGACTATATATTATTGCACACTACTACAGTGATGATATAGTATTGAATAGGCAATATACTCAGAGGTATTTGGGACACATGGATTCCTTACTACAAATGATTTATAGCAATACTTTCATCAAACAACTAAGAAAACATCAGGTACTTTATACTTCTTTTATACAAATCTATTAAAATATTTAGAGTGTTTTGAAAATTATTTTACCATTTCTATTTTTTCTTCAGCAATTTAGATATACTATTAATATCACATGAAAAATATCTTTGAGATTAAATATAAAAAAGACAGAAAAAATGAGCGGAAAAATGTTTTAGAAACTTTAGAACTGACTTGCTGTATCTCAGTATTGTTCTTTTATGTAAAGTTCTTCCAGTACCAAAGCAGTAATCATTCTGGTTATAGGAAAAATATTTTATTGTAAGTACTTACAATGGGAAATTTGCTCTGGTTGGAAAGAAAGATTTGCTGAGAAGAAAAATAAATTGTTCGATAGACACAAATGCAGTAAACAAATAATTTCAGTGTTATAAAAATTACTTTTACTGTACTGAATAACAATCTTTCAACTGATGAAATTAATAACACCAATGAAATATTCCAATTAAGTAATGCTTGAAAATGCAAGCATTTGTTTGCAAAAAATAAATCATTCTCAAGTGAAAAGGTATCTGAAAGTTTATTTATCTTGATTCAGTAGGTATTCTGAAGAGAATCCTATATCTTAATGAAAAATAAATTAATAATAATAATAATTTTTAAAATCCAAAATCTAGAAATGTAAGCTTTGAAGAAAATTTTTATTATTTGAATACCATAAGGTAAAGGGCTGGGTTGGGTTTTTTCTTTCTTTGTTTCATCTCCCCCCCAAAGTGTTACAAGCAGTGACTTCTTCTAGTTCATGTCTTCAATCAAACAACCCCTTCATGTTCTGAGTCAATGTCTGAAATGATCAGTTATGATAGTAGTATTGGAATTTCTACCTCTGATTAAAAACAGTATTTGAAAACTAAGCTGATAATTGGCAAGTATAAAATCAAACTCGTCTTTAAGCAAATAGTTTTGAATTTTTAGAAGAACATAATAAATTCCACTTGTGCAGTTAACTTACTAGCTGCCCTGCTTAAAATAAATTGCCATTATCACCATCATCAACATGAAAATAATGCATGGTTTTGTTTAATAACCTGTGTTTAATAACCTGTGTGAAAGTTAATGTTTTCTCTAGCAAGCTGGAATGAGATTTTTTGAATATGTCTTTTCAGAGAATATATTAGAGGATTATCCTTTTTGTCTCTGTAGAAGCTTTCATTTCTACTGCTAGAAGATATTAAGATATGCACCTAAAAGATTTTTTGAAAATGGGTGATAGAAATCTGCATGAGAGACAGATCTGTGTGCCTAGAGTAACTCTTCCCTTGATCCTTCCCCCTTCTCTATACACAAAAAAAAGGAACTGAAACCTAGTTCTCCTTCTTTACATCTACCCAGTGGCTACTGGATCTACTGGGATCCATACAACAAGACACCCAGTGCAACACAACAAAGTGAACCAACTACCCAGTGCAATACAACAATTGACCCTTTCCATTGTCTTTACTAGATGCTCTTCTGTTGGCACGTAACAGCAAACGCTCTTATTTAAGCTCAGTAATCTTATTTTGATTCATAAAGTACATTATACCAACACTCTAGTCAAGAAAAAGCTAAGGTATATCATGCTTCCACCTTTGAATTTCAACTTTTCAATAACAGAACTGCACAGACATGAAAAAAACTATTTGCTCTGGTTTTGACAACTGGTACAAACCTCATGTGATTGCACGAACTCTATGGTGAAATGAGTCTCAGGTCATTCCAAGTGAGTAGCAGGGGTCAGTCAAACCCTTTTTGCTTTAAAAAGGCAATTCAGTTAATTGGACATTTTGGCTAAACTTCCTTTAGTGTATATGACATCAGAGCTTAAATTTAGAAAACTCCTCTATGATAAAAAAGGACGGTAGCTTGATGGCCCTTGTTAACTTCATCATCATCATCATCATCATCATCATCATCATCATCACAATCATCATAAATTAAAAATCACAGAGAAGCATTCACACTGGGGGAAAAAAAAAAAGTAGTGAGTGATTATTTGCAAATGGCTCAGAGATTTAAGTGGAAGGAGTTTAGCTTCTCAGTTAAATTTTAGTTGATCTAGCCAAAGATTATGAACACACTAGGAAGGGGAAAACACCTCTGCTGAGAATTTTTACCTGAATTAATTTAAAGATAAAATGTAAAAACTTAACTGAATTCAATTACCCAAATAAAATAAAACATATACAGGAAACATTCAAGTCATATGAAGAAGCAAAAATAGTCCAAAATACGTGTTTAGATATTATGGTGGCAATACTTCAGAATGACACAAAAGAATGAATTATCAATGTAAATATAATAGATATAAACATTTACATTTTAATGCTTCTTAATATTCACCTTCACCCCTTCTGAATCCATCTATCATTGCTGTAAAAGGCATACTATTATACCAGAAATGTGGATGTCACTAAACAGAGATAAAAACCCCATTATTCCTTTAATTCCTATTGCAAAGGAATTCCTAAAGCTCAGGCTATGACTTATATGCATCTCTCCCCTTACAGAAGTTCTTTTGCAGGGTCCTCCAAAATGATTCTGTATTTCTGTCAGAAAAATTGAAGAGAGTGATTAATCTCATGTTTACTCTAAAGGTTTAAATTCCATGGGCTTCACAAGATTTTTTGCCAGAGATGTTTTGAAATTTTTTCTGCTTTCTACCAATGGCTTTCTGATAATATTGCCCATGATAATATATTTGAGTAGAGATAGAATCTTAGCCATGAAGTGACTAAAGAAATACTTTATTTATATACACAATTAAAAGACCCATTCTTAGCCAAGGACATTATTTTCTTTATACCTGTCACTGAGTGAAATTTGGAAATGCTTCTGTACACAAAATGGTGTCAAGCTTTCATTGAAAGTTTATTGATTTGTGAAAGCTTGCATAAACCTTTGCCTCACAGAGGTGTGAAAAGCCTTTAACTGATGTAATGGCTATAGTTTGATGTTTTCTTCAGATTTCTGCTTTTAAAACAAGCAGTGCTGACTAAAGAAATGTTCCAACAGATGTTTGTAACTGAAGTGACATTGGTATTACTGCAGTTTATAATACAGTATGTCTTTGAACTTCTTTAAGAAAGTATGTTATTCAGGAGCCAGTATTTATTGGCAATATTTATGTCCAACTTACAATGAGGGCCTTTATAACACTGTATGTTTCCGTAAGCTTGTAGTTCCGTAATACAAGGATAAGCCTTCTGAATTGAATGAATTCTCTGTTTGCCTTCTAATAATTTCTTCCTAGTTAAATAAGCTGAACAAATTGTGTGCAAGTATAACAAAAAAGATATTAGAGTCTTCAGAAAAGGAGCTGCTACCTGCACTAAATCAAGGACAATCTTTGGAACCATTTTTTTTATTTCATTGGTTGGTTGGTTGGTTGATGTTGGAGGGAGAGCTTTTACTATGAATGTTCATGCAGATCTGCAAAAAAAACCATTTAGTTCTTCAAGGTATCATCAGAACTAAACTGTAGATAATTATACCAGCTTTTTCACATTTCCATTGTCTAAACAAAAAGTGGAGTCCAGATGTCCCCAATGCAGAAGTCCTTTACTAAAAATTTGCTATGTAACAAGAAAGGTAACATGATCCAATGGATATATACAAGACACACTCGTTTAGAGCCATGCCCTTTTATAACCTTTCTCTGATGTTGCAAAGGTGACTTTAGCTCAGACTGAGGAAGGGTTTAACATGGATATTCCAAACTTTCGACTTCCAAACTTGCTTGAATTTACAAAGCTAATTATGTATCTGCAAACAGTAGATCAGATATTTCTGTATTTTTCAGATAATCATAAAATGGTTTGGGTTCGAAGGAACCTTAAAGATGATCTTGTTCCACTTCCTCTACCATGAACAGGGACAATTTCCACAATGCCGGGTTGCTCAGAGCCCAATCTAACTTGGCCTTGAACACTTCCAGGGATGGGGCATCCTCAGCTTCTCTGGGAAACCTGTTCCAGTGCCTCACCGCCCTCATAGTAAAGAATTTCTTCCTAATGTCTAATCTAAACCTACTGTCTCTCAGTTTGAAGCCACTCCCCCTTGTCCTATCACTATATGCCTTTGTAAAATGCCCCTCTCCAGCTTTCTTGTAGGCCTCCTTTAGCTCAATGGCTGCTTTAAGGTCTCCCAGGTGACTTTTCTTCAGGCTGAACAACTCTAGCNAATTTCTTCCTAATGTCTAATCTAAACCTACTGTCTCTCAGTTTGAAGCCACTCCCCCTTGTCCTATCACTATATGCCTTTGTAAAATGTCCCTCTCCAGCTCTCTTGTAGGCCTCCTTTAGCTCAAAGGCTGCTTTAAGGTCTCCCAGGTGACTTTTCTTCAGGCTGAACAACCTTAGCCCTCTCAGCCTGTCTTCATAAGAGGTGCTCCAGCTCTCTGATCACCTCCATAGCCCTTCTGTGGACTTGCTTCAACATATCCATGACCTTCTCATGTATGAGGTACCAGAGCTGGATGCAGCACCACAGGTGGGGTCTCACCAGAGCAGAGTAGCATCCCCTCCTTCGCCCTGCTGGCCACACTGCTCTGGATGCAGCTGGAGACACAGTTGGCTTTCCGGGCGGTGAGCACACATTGCCAAGTCAAGGTGAGGTTCTCATTCACCAGCACACTCAAGTCCTCGTCAGGATGTTCTCAATCTATTCTCTGACCAGCCTGTATTTGTGCTTGGGGTTGCCTTGACCCACCTACAGCATCTTGCACTTGGCCTTGTTGAGCTTTATGAGGTTCAAAAAGGCCCACCTGCCAATCCTGATAGTGTCCCTAGTGAAGCCATGTTGGCTGTCATTATTCACCTCATTTTCTACACACTCAAGGAGGATTTGCTCCATGATCTTGTCAGGCACTGAGGTGAGACTGACTGGCTTGTATTTCCTTAGGCCTTCCTTATATCCTTTTTCAAAAGTGCAAGTTATGCTTTCCCTTTTACAGTCAATGGAAACTTCATCAGACTGCCAGGACTTCTCAAATATGCAGACAGTGCTTTCTCACTTCCTCTGCCAGTTCTCTCAGGACTCTCAGATGCATCTTATCAGGTCCCAAGGACATGTACATCTCCAGGTGCCTTGGATGGTCTCAGAACTGATCCTCTCCTACAAGAAATAGTCCTTCATTGTCCCAGTCCTTGGTTTTGCCTTCTGCAACTTGGGTGGTGTGGCAGGAACATGTAGTGATCAAGAATGAGGCAAAAAAAGTTGTTGAGAACCGCAGCCTTCTCCCTCTTCTGGGTAACTAGGTCTCCCATTTCCCTTTGAGAGGGTCTATATTCTCCCTAGTCTTTTTACCACCAGTAGACCTATAGAACATTTTATATTTGCCTTAATGTTCCAGACCAGATTTAATTCTATCAAAGCTTTAGCTTTCCTAGCCTGATCCTTGGCTATATAGATAATCTCTCTGCATTCTTGTTGGGCTACCTGTCCTTGCTTTCACCTCCTATAAGTTTCCAAATTTTGGAGCATTAAAGTGAAATTAACAGTAATCACATTGTTGAGCAGGGCAGGAACTAGTGAGTAATGCTGAGGAAAGGAGACTATTTCGAACTTGGTCTTTTCTCTGGCTTTGGTATCTAATGACAACCAGCATTAAACACCTCTGGCTGGATCTATGTGCAATGTTCTGTATGACATACATGTGTCAAAACCAGCCAAACCTGTCAGGAGATGCCCAAATAAACGTAAGCCAGAGACCTGCTCTGAGACAGCTTTAGCACAGCGACATTCAGCTCTGGCAGGATGACTGCGTTCTTAACTTACAAATTTGCAGCATATATAAATGAAAATTCATCCCTATAAACCTCAGGAGTCTAGTCAGAAGCCTATTCACCCTTTGCTCCCTCTGTGAGGGTATTTCAGTAACTGCTAAAAGGCAATTCAGGCCCTCAGCAAGCTGACAGACTGATAGCTCATCTCCACCTTAATGTGATATTAGGAAGCTAAAAATCCACATTTGTTCTTTGATGCCTACAGTTAGGTAGGATAGTTCCTCCAGGTGTCTAAAGACTTTCCTAACAAATGCTTTCGTGCAGATGTCATGAGTTACTTCCTCATATTTATGCAGATTTTCAATATACAAGAACTCTTCTTCTGCTGCTATCTCCTAAGCAGCCCCTGGCAATAAATTTCTGTTGCCTAATTTGCTAGGATCTGGAAGAGGTAAGTGAAATAGAAAAATTATGGATATTAAGTCAATCTCAAAACTGATCAATGGAAATCACACCCACTCTAAATGAAATGAAAGAAAAACCTGTCCATATTTCTTTATTATTCACAAATGAGAGCAGCAGAAAAAAATCTTATGCATTGTATGTCTTCAGTTTAGACAGGTGTAGCTCTTGCTCCTAATAGCCTCACTTCTGTAGGAACTTTCTTCCCAGGATTCACAACATAATAGAGAACCCAGATTTAATAAAATATTTATAGAACTCTGTTAAAATAAGTAGCACTCTTTGCTCAGAAATTTCAGGTACATTCCATCTCACTTCTGGTAAAGCTATTAGAGAAGAGTAGCCAGAGGAGTATCACCTCATTCCAGAGATGGGGTGGGAGCAGAGCTGGTGATGGGGAGTTGGAGGCCGCCCAGGGCAGCCTCCTGCTTTGGATCCAGAGAAGAAAAGGGGCCCTGTAAAGGTCTGATATCAGTCAGAGGACAGTGGCTGATGTGGACCCTGCAGCAGGACCAAACATGGCTGGGACTGGAGTTTCCCCCAGCCTCTTCCTCTGGAAGCTGCTGAAGTAGTATATACTGAAAAGAGAGATGGCAGGCCAATATTGTCCATAATCACTATTCTAAAATGCCTGTCTTCTCTTTATTTATTTATTTATTTATTTATTTATTTATATTTTTTATTATTATTTTTAACGGTTTTTTTGCACAGATTCAGTGAAAGGAATGAATATAGTACCGTTTTTCAGAAATTACCATAGAGGAAGAAAAATAAACAGACTTACTATTTCAAATCCATATAGTTTCTATGATTTAGAAATAGGATTGAATATATAAATCAAAGTCTGAAGCTGATTAGAGATGAGACATTAATAATTTCTATTTTGGTTATAACAACTTTAGTTTAATATCTTCCCTTTATAAGGTGAGTTAAATCCTATAAAAAATTGACAAGAGATGTATTATCCTTAAAATAAAGTTAATAAAATGACAGATAAAATAACTTCCTTGGTTCCTTTGAGGCGTGATATAATCCATAACACTGTGGTATAGATAACCTACCCTAATAAACTCCAGGAAGCCCATAATAATAACATTTGGGCTGTCACTATCCCAAAATCCTGTGACAACCATGTGGGGCAACCCCTTGTGTCCTCTTGTATATGTCCATGAAACTGTGACAAGAAGCTGTGCAGTCACAGGATATAGCAGCCCACAATTCCATGACAGGAGTAGAACTTGGAAGCCAAGAAGGTGAATTATAGCTTCATGAAATCTTTTCAAAAACCGTTTGTATGACATTTCTCAAACCTACAGTACCTTTAAACCTAATTCAAGCTCCAGTTAATGTAGAAACTGAAATTTATTTTACAAGGCTTTGGATCAGAGTTCAGGCTACATCTATTCTTAAGTGTTCACTTTAGTCATTACCTGTCCATTGCTTCATAAAAAGGTGCCAATTGAATTTCATGTCCTAGCAGAAGCTAAAAAAATGCTTGGTAAATAAAACCTTGTCATTCTTTCATGTATGTAATTAAGTATCTTAATGGACAACAAGAAAAGTTCAATTATTTGCCGCACATCAATCCTATAACTGCTTCTCCCCTTTCCCCCTAGCCAATTTGCCATTCCCTAACAACTCAATTCATAAAGCTTGAAACACACACCACAGAGACAAAACTGATTCCTCTAGTAAATATTTCTTGTAGGCCAATGGGATCAGCACATCTCAAATGAAACCAAATCCAAAAGCATTCCTGATCAGCTGTTTCAGATAAAATTATTAGAAAAACATTTAATCTTTTTCTAACATATCACTCATCACTAACCTATTTTGAGACATAGAATGTGCAACTATGTAAACATCTCTATAATCAGAGTAGTTACAAAAGATTTAAATATTCATATATACCCTCTTACTTCAATCTACTGTAATGTCTTATGGCAGATTATAAATTTACATCTAGCTATATCACCACCCCCCCACCCCAATTTCTTTACAGGTTCACCCATAAATATTGCTGGGCAAAATTTGGCATCACTGAGATGTGTTTATTACTTTAACTGAACTTTTTCTTTCCATGCAGTGATATAAATAAGAACATCAAAGCTCTCTCCAGTAAGTAACATTATGTTCTCACATTTCTGCTATATATCTAGGCCATATTAAAAACATGAATAACATAGGAGGCAAGTTTACACATAACAGCCTACAGAAGCTCAAATCAGAAAACAAATAACAAAAGCAAAATTATTGATGGTAGTGTTGAGATAGAAGTCTGCAGAACAGATTTTACCTAACAAATTAGTCTTTGTTCCAAGGCTTAGATCAAATGCATAAATAAGTTTAAAGGCGAATAAAGTGATGCAAGTTACATCTTCTGTCACTCTCTCAGCCCATAAATTATTCCAGCCTACCCTCTCACAACCTAACAACCAATATGGAAATATTAGCTGCATTGTCCCCTTTTGGTTTTTTGCCTGTCACATCCATTTTGAAACTCTAAATATAGTGAGAAAAATTTACGTGGATGGAAAAGTATGCATAATTTTGATATAACTCTACCCTTTCTCTAGAAACTCAGTTTAACTATTTTTTCTTGGAAACTATGGCAGTGTAAAACTTGAGTGTTAACAACTGCAAAGCTTACATAATACTCACACTTCTCAGTCAGTGTGTAAAGAGAGGGTACCTGGCATTTTCAGAGTCTGAAAGATATTTCACTGTCTATGTGAAATATCATACATGTTCTAAAAGCATATAACTTTGTAATAGCATGAAGTACCTCTAAGGAAAAGCTAAGTCAATATTTTTTAATCCACTCCCCATAAACCCTTTCACTTTGTTACTCATCCAAAAAATATAAAGACTAACTTGAAATGCAACATTCACAGCTCTGTACTGCAACATGCACAGCTCTGAAGTGTGTGCACACAAACATTCCCCCTTATCATTTTCTTTCATGAGTGATTTATCAGATGACTATAATACAAAAATTTTGCCAGCATAGACAAGTAGAACTTTATCCCACACAAGCAAAATCTTTTTTGAGAGCTGCATGTTATGACCCACCTTTAGTTTTCCCCACTCCTCTGTGAAACTCTCTGTGTTGACAAAACAGTTTTTATCTTCATAGCTAAGTTAATTAGGGATTACAAATGTTCAAAACCCCCAGCAAAATACACTTGAAGTCTGTATTACAGACAAGTTTCAGCTTTTTTTAGCATAGCTGTAGGATTTGTTTTGTGTGTTTGTGGTTCTTCAGAACTAGAAAAGAAGGGTAGTCTCCCACTTTCTTTTTTTCCCTCCAAACAGCAAAATCTTGTCAGCAATCAATCTGGAGCCTGTGTAACCAGCAGCAGGTTAATAGGTGACTGGTCCTTAGCTCAAGCAGTAATTTGTAGCACGTACCAAAAGTCACACACGTATCGGCCTGTAAGGTATCACTTACCCTTATCTTACAAAGCTCTAAATTTAGAGCCCTTATCTTTACCATGTAAACCCAGTGAAGGCAGGGAAAAATTAATAAACCTTCACCCCAGTGACTTATGCTGCTGCTTTTCTGTTAGCAAAGGCACAGTTCCAGCTCACAGCTAAGAGCTAGTCTGAGCTTTGCAGCCTCAATAGCCTTGAGACTTAAAGTCTACCTCTCTCCTGTCTTGTCTCCTGTAAGTCCATAAAATATGAAAGAGCAGACAAAGCATTAGATAATAAAGGACTGCCCTCATAAATAAACCTGAAATAACAGCTATCCATATTCAAGTGTCAGGCAATGGATTCTGACCCCCTCCCAAAATACATGATTTGATTGTGTTTTGATCGAAACCAAAATGCACAGAACCATTTTCAACTACTACAAGCACAGCTGGAATAGTTGTAACAACTACTTTTGCTCTGGGGGCAATTTTAGAACACTGGAAAGGAAGTCTTTGTTCAGTGGTGAAACCAAAACATTACTTAAGCTTGGACAGTTCTTCACTGTCCAAATAACTGTTAGGAGTTTAAGATAGAATTTTAAGTATTTTTAAAATTTATTTTTCTTGAAGTCTAGAAAGCAAAATATTTCAGTAAAAAAATAAATATTCTCGATTTTCTAATTTCCCCGAATACATAATGTGGTGAAGCCAAGTTAAGTTCAAAACATGTTTCAGAGCCACTGATTACATTTTCTGCCAAAAAACCCACAAGAAAACAAAAAACCACAGCCCAAATTCTGCCCCCTCTTCCCAAAAGAACATAGTCAATGCTTCGGTCAAAATATTTTATTTCCATTTATTTACAATCTTCTTAACTCAAATTCTTCCATCACAGGATATATGTGGAAAACATCTTTTCCATGATGTAAGCCTCCTACACAAGTTCTTGAATTTTATTTGGGAATTTTATAAGTGATATCTTTAATGTTTGAGAACTTCTGTGACCTTCTACCTAAACCACTAGATTAGGTTATTGACAATAGTACAGAATATTCCAGCTAAAAATTATCTAGTATTCTTCTCTTTTCCTGGATGGTTTCTAACATCCTTTTCAATCTTGCTATGTTGTATTCTTTATCCAGACAGCAAATATATAACTCATTATAGTAATAATATTTCTTTTTTTTAAGAGTAAAACTAAAATCTAATATTAAGCTGTTGTTGAAGTATAGTTACTCTAATTATTTTGTGAAAAAAAATCCTAAAACCCCATATTTCACTTATAAAATCATTATGCATCATGCAAATAACAAGAAAACAACCCAAATTTTGAACATTTGTACTTTAAGACATGAAGTAATTTAACTGACACTTCCTTGACTCCTTATTGATCTGACATTTAGGTCCTTTTTTAGCTATTTTTATTCTCATTCATTGTCTTTGGTTTATTTGACAAGGTTTTGATAGAACTGAGGCTGCAAGTGGCTTCTATGAGAAAATCCCAGAAGCTTTTCCAGTGCCTGACAGAACCAGTCCAGTCAGCTCCAAAAGAGACCCACCACTGGCCAAATCTGAGCCCATCAGTCACAGAGCCCTGTGATAACATGACTAAGAAGGGGTGAAAATACATTGTGCAAAGCAGTATAGGAAGAGGGGTGAATATGAGGGAGAAACAACTCAGCAGACACCAAGGTCAGTGCAAAAGGATGGGAAGAGGATTCTCCAGGTGCCAGAACAGAGGTCCCCCAGCAGCCCACGGAGGTCCCCACACTGGAGAATGTGACTGTACACAGAAGGAAACTATGCTGGAGCAGGACAGTCCCTGGCAGGACCCTGAAGAGAAGTCAGGAGTGAAGCTGAGCCCAGGAAGAAAGGAGCTGATTTTAGACTTTTTCTTACTTCTCATTATCCTACTCTGAATTTGATTTGCAACAAATAAATTAATTTACTCAAACAGAGTTTGTTTAGCCCACAAAGATAAATAGTGAGCGATCTCTCCTTGCTCTTAACTTGATGTCAGTGGAGTTGAGGCAGGGACTTTGGCACTAGGGGTATTAAAAAGCTTTGCTCAAAATTAAATTTTAATATGTACACTATTTACAGTTATCAGAATTGAGTGTTTCTGGCTCATAGCTCTAAACAGAGTACCTAGACTGGGCATTGTCCTCTTCAGGCATGTAATTTGTCATTTACATTAGCTCTGAGATGACTGAAAGCAACTTGTGTGTTCACAAAGCCCAGCTCCACTTATCCACACTAACTAGCAGCAACCACAGACATCCACTGGTGCCACTCACTGGCAGCCACTTTTGTGGCTGCCTTCAAAGCCTCCCTCAGAACAATTGAGATTGTCTCATTATTCTGATATTGGCATATATACAAAATTCCTATTTTCCAGTTCAAGAAAGTTCAAAAGACATCTTCACATCACAAGGAAAACAACGAACCATGTATGTTTTCACTTGGCAGGTTCATACTTTAGCCTGAACCCATGTCATAGAACCTTCAGAGGAGTGGATCTTACACTGAGATATTTGCTAAAATAATATTTAGGAATAGCATAAGACATTTCTTTAGCTCTCTCACCATTTGTTAAACTCCAGGGTTTATAATTCTAAAACATAGACTAAAGCACAGAAGTTCTTAACTCAGGCACAGCTGAGCTTTTCCTTTATGAAGATTGAGTAAAGGAATTTTGACACTCCAAAAAGAAACAACCAACACAGGAAGCAATACTTGCTGTAATAAATGATTGCCCACGTTATCTAGTGTTCTGACACTAAAATTGTTCGGATGCATTAGAAGTTTGATGGGGAAAAAAACCCACTATTATCCATGAATGAAAATTGCTTATACTTCCCTATCTCTGTAGAGAGTTTTCTTATATCCTAAAACATCACTACAAATAACTTTTGTCTATTATTATTTTAGTGATGCTCTAAAAGTATTGGAAAACAGGCAGAAAAATACATAAGTAGATAGAAGAAAAAGAATTTTGATTATATGAAATTTTTAACTTCCTTATTTTATGAATCCCTTCCTGAGATGAAAAGGTGATCTGAAGTAGGTTGTGGAATTATGGAAACTTTATGGGATTAGAATTAAGATTAGCATATAATTATTCAAAAAGCACGAAATCCTTTCCATAGCTGTGGTTTAGAAAAGCCTTGTATGCCCTATTATTATGTTCTTTTGTGCACTTTCTTAAAGTAGAATTTGGAATTCAAGAAACAATAGTATTAAGTGGTTTTTTTATTTGTTTTTCCTGAATGACACCATTTTGAGCAACAAATGACAAAGAATTTCATAAGGGATTAATAAGTGATCTCTAAAAAATGAACAAACAATTCAAAGTGAAGAAACATCTGGGGAGGGAGGAAACAGATGATGTTGGTTCTTTAGACAACTTTGGCCTTAGTGACACTGAATATTCTCCATTCCAAACTCAAAGGATTCTATTGCATTTGTTCTACTTGATTCTGTTCCATAGGCTGTCCAAAGAGAGGAAAACAGCTTATAAAATGTATAACATTTGGAAATCTCAGTTGCTTAATTCTGCATCCTGTTGCCCCAAACCAAACCCTAACTCAAGGACGCAGTGGAATGGTGATGGGTTTTCCCCCTATAGGAAGAGTGTAATTAGGCCCAGTGAGACAAACTGGCATAAGTATGTGAAGTCATTTTAGTGATCTTTATTGCCAAAGGAGACTGAAATCTGCATTACAGCACTTCAAATGATTTTCTAGCATTGTGGAATTTGTTTATGCCATTATTTGACACCTCAAAAACTAAGGTTTTAACAGTTTTATGGTTGTTGGCATTAGAATTGTTAGAACAATAATGCAAGCCTACTACAGCCGTAGTCAAGGCATGTACATAAGTTAAAATGTGTAATAGACCTTGCAATTGTTAACATTCAGAATAAAAGTTCTGTCTAGTCCCACAGAGTTTTTTGATTCCTGAATGCAAGTATAAGGTGAATGCAAGTATAAGATGAATGCAGATTCACTCACATTGTCAAGTTTATTGAATGTCTTCACATGGACAAACCCACAGTTGTTTTGTGTTCATAACTATATTTCCTTTAATTCATTAGGATACCAATAGAACTAGCATTTCAAAATGTAGAAATAAAAACAGAACAAAAATTATTTATTAAATCAACGGTTTCTAAAGTAAAATATAGGAGACTACTCTTTTTCTTTCTACTGCTTTTAGTATTCTCATTCATTGTTTCAGTTTCCATTGGTCTTAGATTTCTGGAGATTTTTTTCCTTTAAGCCAAAAATTTAATTTTACCACCATAGCATCAACAAGCCACTTGATATCTGACAATGTTGAATGACTGGATGTTTTTAATATAAAAGAAAGTAAAAAAAAAATCTTGTTAATAATTATTATACACTTAATATTTCTGGACTTTTTAACTCTTTAACAAAATTCACAAGCACATCATTTCTAATGCATCATTAAACATTTTAAGAGATGGTGTCTACACTGTAATATCTCACTCAAGTAGCGGCAGTGGACAGTCATTGCATTCAGCAGAAGTCTACTTTTCAGAATATACACATGCTACTCTAATTAATCTCCAGTGGCAACCTACAAGCAGTCTTCAGGTTCTGGTTTTTGGTTACCAGAATTTTTTCCATTATTTTAGGTATTGTTAATCTTTTTTTTAATTATTTTTTTTACTTGCATACACCACTTATGTTGTATTTTTGTTATCTTTCCCTAGTGCATGTTTTGGGTACTTTGGGACAGAGAACAATTTTTACTCTGTAGAGTTAGAACAGAGGTCTCCAGCCTTGATTTAAGGAGCAGATGAAGGAGTGTAGGTGTCTGCCCTACAGATAGCCATGCAAAGGGACAGCCTTTGCCAGCACTAGCTCACACAGGACACCCAGGGCAGGGAAAGCAGCCCCGGGTGTATTTTTGGGGACTAGGGCCTGGCTGTACAGCAGCAACACTGTAACAAAGGCGGGTTTGTTCTGCTACAAAAGCCCCTGTTCCAAAGGGGCATGGTTATCATGATGATCAGCTGTAAGTACATCCGAGAGGCTGGAGAGTAACAGGGACACCAGGCACACTTAATACCTTCGAGAAATTTTTACCATGGCTAGCTTCCTATGGGTTCAAACTAAGAGATCCAAGGAAATGCAAGAGAAGAAAAGTAACACTGAAATGCCCATTTAACAGCACTATGAAATGCCTCTAAATATTTTCCACCCTCTCAAAAGCACACCGTTCTAGCTAAGAAGATATATAGCAAAAAAATAATATCCTTCTATCTCTTCTCAACAGTATAGTTGATATGTTCAGTTTTGTCTGAAAATACTAAATACAACAAACTGCAACTGTATTCTGTATAATTCTCTAAAATTTAGTTTTGGTTCTTTCTGCATAAGCTTCAGTTTTCTTCTAGATCTGAAGAGAAATGACAGTAGTTTTCAGCCAAAAATACAGCAGGAATTATAACTTTTGGGAACTCCTGTTCTCTTTGAAAAACTAAGAGAAAAATATTTAGTCAGTAGAAGACATCTTCTCTTTAGAATTTGTAACCCATTTTTCCTTTGCCTGGATCAGGTTATGATTGAGGTACATGAGGAGAAAGTATAACCTAGGAGCAGAAATAGTTGTGGTGGCTATATGAGTGCAGTAGACTTTTTTATTCCCTCAGTTTCCCCACTCCCACACACACTTGCACTGTAAGTAGTGTTTTGCAGAGCTCTTGATGGCAAAGACTGTCTGCTCTGACACAGTTGATGGTATTGAGAGGAGGATGCTGAAACTTCTTCATTCTTCTGACAAATTACTATAGTTAAGATAGTTCATTATAATATTGTCATTTGCAGCTGACTCCCACTTCTCCTTTCAAGTCTAGTTGCTCTCATTCCTTTGCTGTCCTAGGACCAACAAAGATTTAAAACACAGAAGTAAGATGCAGGTGGCACAGATATTACCCCTGTGGGCAAAGTATCAGATATCAACAAAGGGTTCTGTCCCAGTCTCTGATATATAAGATATTCCAAGCCTTTCATCTGAAAGATGCAATGAGAACACTTGATCCTTGGATGTTGCTTTGCTGTCTACATTAATATTGAAAGCCTGATTTATTGTGCTTAGTTAGATGATTGTCAGTTGAATGTCTACCTCTGTGTATAGCTTTCAGTTTATGAAAAAGGAATTATTGGGTTTACTTAGAAAACAGAAGTCAAGTATACTGACAACCTTGTACATCTATCGTGACATATGTATCTAAGGTGAGTAAATTAAAGAAATACATTCTTTAGATTCTACTGAGACTCAAGATATTAATAAATTTATTGTGCTATCCCAAGAGTTTAGTGGTTTAAATTCTGCATCATACAGACTTGCACACACAGAGCTGCATATATATCCTGTACATGTAATTCTAGTCAAGAACTACATTTGTCTTTCAGCTGGAAAGGACCTAGACAACTTTAACAATTTAATCTTGTTTCATGATAAATGTCACATAAAAAGAAAAGCATATGTACACTCTCTTCTTCATTAATTAACTAAGACTGCTCCAGGGATGCAACCATATTGTAATATATTTACTGAATAGTGAAAAATTGATATCTTCACAACTATATAAATCTATATAAATCAGTAATCTAGGTCAAGTTTTTAGCAGCTTAGAAAAAAAAATTCTAGATACCATCCTTTTTCTCAGTCATTATGATTGATCTTCATGTGAAAATAAAGAGATCACAAGTATTACTTTCTTCTTTTTAAGGAGGAAAAAGACCTTGATCATATTCTTGACAGCATCTTCCATATTTTCTACAGGAGTGTAGTAGCTCTTCTCTTCAGATAGCCTATAAAATTCTATCTAAGCACCAGCATGCTCTGCTCATGCAGAGGTAAAGGATGCAGAGGTAAAGGATACAGAGGATCACTTCCATACTACATGAGAAAACTAATGTATTTCCCTGTATTCCTTTCAAGGAAGAAGTATACCACAGCCATTCCTAAACTATTTGAAGTCTTTCTTTTGTGGAGGAGACAAACATGCAAAGTACTGTATCCAGTTCCCCCTGCCCAGCTGCATTCTCCAGACTGAACATTGCCATCTGATTTTTCCTTGCTCCTACTCTGACCATCTTCTTTGGTATTCAAGAGATTCTGGACTAGACCTAAGATCTCTAGTCTCCCCTCTGGTCCTTGCTCAGGCACTCCAGTGATCAATAGTGCCTTACCAGGGCACGCCCCCCTGAGAACCTTTGCTGTTCTGTGTTGGTTTACAGCAGTAGAATGTCAATCCTACATAGGCTGGAACAGCTTCTAGTATTTACCTTCACCCAGCCTTGTGTATCAGAGCTTTATGAATGCCTTTTAAGTCTGGAGTCAAGTCCATCATATGCAGCTGGTAGGTGGAGGAGCCATAATTAAAAAGTAGGTGATTTCTGACCAATTATTGCAGGCTTTTATCATGCAACCTAGAATTCCTCTTTCCATCATATGCAGCTGGTTCTTCGTGGACAATCACTTCGTGGCTCTTATACACAAGTTGTGGTGCCTGATGTCCCCTAGCCATGTGGCAGAGACATGTTTTTATTAACCAAAACACATAAGATTCATAAAATAGATTTAAAAGTGGGGAAAAAAAAAAAAACCAAACCACCCTGTCATGTTTCCAGAGAACAGGGATTAAAAAAAAAAAGATGATTTAATTATTATTAATGCTAAAAAGGCTGAACTGAAATCCATGTATAAAAGTATTCCTAGAGATTATTAAAACTATATTTGGATTGAAAAATGAGATTATTTAAAATTTAGGAGAAGAAAATCTTTTCTGACAAGGGAAATTTTTTCTTCACAGGAATTTAGGTGGAGTTGTTATTTTTTTCTCTTCAGTTAATTGCTTCTCTATTGTTCTATCATCTTATCAAACTAATGCTCAAATCCACACATTTATTTGGAGGCATATTACTTATTCATATTATTGTTATATTTTGTCTGTCTTTTTATTAAATAGGACTTCTGACTAATATACGAGCCTATCTAGTTTATTACTTTCCCAAGTGTCTGGAAGTTCAGATTCAGTCTGAGCTTCAGAAGATTAAACTGATTTTCAGTATGAAGAAGTTAAATGAATGCACTAAATGTATCTTGCAGAATTTGGAAATGTCCAGTAGAACTATTTTTTTTCTGATAATTAGCCACCTATTTTGCTGATGTGAGTTTCAGAAAGCAAATAGAGGTTTTGCTAAAAGTATTGACTTTGTGATAATGATTATTTTTTATAAGTCATGATAAAAGAAGTAGTCATGCCAAATGCAAATGACTGCAACTTTTCCAAGACTTAGCATAGCTAGAGAGGCATTGCATAGAACAAGCTTCTTAAACTCTCAAAAGCAATTGATACCTCTAAGATGTTATAATCCACCTGATGAAGATTTAATTTAATAATATTGATAGTACAGAGTTTTGTGAGATATATTATGCAATTTGAGTGTCACAAAGTAATTACGTCTTTATGAGTGATATGTATGTAGATATTCTATTCTAGCCATATTTGATAGTTTCTTTTCTGACTGACAATATTTAACTATTTACTATAACTTTCCACCAAATTCCTGTATTGTCTCTTCAGGTTGCAGGTAGATAAAGAAAAAAGCACATACATGAAGAATTTGGAAGAAATTATACAGCAAAACATGCTGGAACTAAAAATGGATATGCTCAGCTATCAACATTTTCTAACAGTGCTTGAGTTGGGGCAAAGTTACCATTTTTCACACGTGTAATAGGCAGCAATAAAATTGCAAACTCTGGCTCTAGACAAACATTTATAATATTCCTACTTCCTAATGACTTCCCTGGGATTGCTTATTTTATACAAAGAATAAGCTATGGAACATAAATTGACAAGAGACAAAGATTACATGCAACACTGAGATATTTTGTGAAGAAAATCTCTCTCAGAATAAATGTTTTGTTCATCTTGTTAGCTTGACAATTTGTACAGGCTTTCAAGATATAAATGTTACTGTAACTACGTTAATTCTTAAGTTACAAGTTTAATGCTAGTGATTTCTGCAGAAGTTTTCTTCAAGCAAAAACAGCATGAACCCTAGATATAAAAGGACTATCGAGCATTAACCTGGATCTCTCCCAGGAAGGAAATATACTCAGAGCAAATAGCATTCTTCCCCAGTTTACTTGTTAGAGCTGTAGTTCAGATACCACCTGAGATTGGTGCATCTCATTGAATAAGGACTATGGAATATGACTAGAGAACAATGGTAATCTGATAGGCTTGGGGTCTGACCCTGCATTTTTTAATCGGTCAGAGCTCTCTCAGTAAGAAGTGCTGTCCATCCTGTGGTCAGTCTGAGCACTTTGCTTCTTAATATTAAATTAAAAATGAAGCTCAAATTATAGATGTGTGTGTGTGCGTGTGTGTGAATGTGTGTGCGTGTGTGTGTGTGTGCATATATCACACTTTTTTAATAATCTGCTCCTTAGAGGTGGTGTTAAAGGTTTATGTTGAAGAACAAAATTCCAGTTAAAATAATATATTTTGCCTTAAGATTGCAGTATTAAAAAGTTTCCTGGAGTGCCTCTTGGCACACAAGCCATTCAAAAACATTGGACAGTCTCAGTAAAAGGCATTTTTGCATTCCACATTGCAGGATTGGTAGCATACCATTACAGTCATTCTCATGATGAGACTTGATGGCTAACCTGCCAGAAAATAGCTGACTTTTTTTGGCTTTCTTCCTCCATTTTTCACCCACCCTCCCTCTGCTCTTTATAATATTTTTAAATAGAGAAAAAATCACACATTTTTGATAAGTAGGAACTGGGGTCAGAAACCAACCCCCATCTCTTTCCCAGCTTTCATCTGCCTGAAGCAACATGGCTTGTTTCATCTCATACCTAGGAAACAAGCCAAATGGAACATGCCCTTTGTAAGAGCTCCTTCTCGCATAAAGAGACTCTCTTTTCTGAAGGACAAGCTGCTCCTCCCCTTCTCCTTAACTAAAAATTACTTTCTATAAGGTTCTCAATGAAAAAAGAAAAATTTTAATACTCCACTAAGTATCAGTTTTTTCAGTAAAAGTACATAAAATTTGGACTCTTGAGGACTAAAAGATGGGGAAACAATAACCTTTCTTTCCTCTGGAACTCAGAGAGGCCATAACTGCAGTGCTAGTATGAAATGGGCAACTTCAGGAAAAGTTTGCTTGTGCCATGAACAGAAGCATATAAAGCCTCAAAAACATTAAGTGATTCATAAAGAAGTCAAAATGGCAAGTGCAGTTTTGGTTTAAAAGTCAAAGAGGTGTGGGTTTGGTTTGGTTTAGGTTCTGTGTTTTTTCAGGTTGAAATTGTTTTGCTGTCTTCACAAAAGTGCAAAAGAAAACATAATTGTTAGCTTGTACACACATTTCAGCCAGTTGCCTATTGCAGTGACCTGCATTTCAGGTGTGTAGTGAAGTTCTCATTAGTCTATGAAGGAAGTTAGTATTGCTCACAGAAGGTAGCTGATAGGTAGGAAAGGGTGGAATGGACTACTTTGACAATGACTTTGTCACCTCTGGACAAAAAAAAAGTTGTCTAAACAAAAATGTGAGCAATATTCTTGTAACAGCATTGTAGAGCTTTCTGTCTGATCATTTCTTAGGTGTTTAAATTAGTCCTGAGGAATTTGACTGATCTAACCACAACTTAGTATGTGTGTGCAAAATACTAAGGGAAAAGAAGTATATTTTGGATATATTCCAAATATTCCCTTGTTTTTGTTGGGACTTGAAGGGGTTTTGTTGTTTTGTTCTGCTTTGTTTTGTTTCTGGAGTGATGCTTCTGTTGTATACCTTATGCCCTTTTTTATGCCAGAGATAATGGATCAATTTCCAGGGAAGAGTCCACAGCTGCTACAAAGAGAGACACAGGGAGTTGTCGTGTATAGTGTGGCCCAGGAGTTTTAGACAGGAGAGAAATTGTTGTTGAATTAATGGTCTAACATTGTAGTCAAATATGTTTATACAGACCCAAAATTTACAGGTGATTAAAATTCTAGTAACTGGTCTAACAAAGATAGCTGATGAATCAGAGTTGCAAGCGAGAAATTTTGTTCACTTAACCCAATCAACAAAATAAAATACATTACAAAAATAGTAACAAACCCTTCTTAAAGTGTGATCTAAGTATTGTACTAACAAGGCTCCTTCACAGGGAACTTCTGATATACAGATTGGCAAAGGGATCACATAAGAAAATTGAAATATGACATTCTACATAACCTCCATACTTCTGTAGACTATTAGGCTTAAGGTCTAGATGCTGCGAGAACTCTTTCAACTATTAAGCCAATGTCAAAGAATTTACAATATACCCTACATACAACTCTGATATCTGGAAAACTAATATTAGTAGGACAAAACTGAGAAGAAAGAAAAAGCAACATGTCCAAGTTGCTTCAACTAGAATATAGAATATATATATATATATTTAGGGAAAAGTTGCCTAATCTCTATCCACTAAGACTCTTAAAAGCAGACTGGAAAAAGCAAACAAACTTCAAATATTCTGCTTGTAAAAAATCTTTTTCTAGCTGGAAGATGTTTATAGTTTCTTTAATTCCAGTACTGCTTAGTGAACAATGAAAAATAAAGTGGTTTGAATAATACATTTGGAGGGAGGATAATCATACCATTCATTAAAATTTGTCATCTTCATTGCAGCTCAAATTAAAAAGGCATCATCATTTCGGAATGCATTTACATTTGTATTTAAATTTTTACTTTTGCTGAGACAGAGGAATTACAAATTCTGTGGTTTTGCTTAGCTTCCTGCATTTAGATATAATTCTAACATATTACTGCCCAAAGGCCACTGTGAACTATGTATTAAAAATCGGCAATATTCTAACCTCCAATTCCTGTAAATAGCACTGAAAAGAAACTAGAGCATCAATATTGATGGACTGTTTAATACAATTCATTCCTGTAGCAGATGCTCATGAATCTATTACCAAGATCATGCTAAAGTATGGAGGGAGAGTCAGATGATAAACTGGTTTTGAACTGGCACTTTCTAGTGCCACCAGAATTTAAATCTAGAACAGTTTAATTTGCTTGAGGGTTTTTGCCAGGGTAAGTGCTGGTCTTTGGACATTTTCCCTAAGCTATCAGTATGAGAAAAGCCAATATAAGAAATACTCCATGGAGTGAATATCAGACTTTCCCATTACTTCATTCTGCATTGATTCAGTTAAATGTTATTACCTATATGTTATCTATTCCTTAAAAAAATTATTTCCGTTTTAAAGACTTCAATAAACACTGAAGTTTTTAATCAGTACTAAAATGCTGAACAATCTTTTTAGAACACACATGCCCTGTAATGTGCACAAAACCCAGCTTTTGCTGCGAAGATGATCCAAACACCTGTTATCATGGAAATAAAATATCTCAAAAACTTAAAAAATGTAATTTCTTGAATACTAATAATAAAAAAAGGCCCCCTTCAATAATGTCTTTATATCTTTCTACATGATTTAATATAACGGAAGGTACCAAACACCTGAAAAGCATTTTTAAAAAATATCCCCAATCTATATTACAACTCAAGGTGAAATCAAGGAAAGAAATGCAGCTCTTCCACAGGTGTAGGATGTAGGAAAACAGGTTTACACTGTCTTTAATTTCCATTACTCTTCCCATTTTTTCCTGTTACAAACTGAACTGTCAACCTAGTTCTTGAGTTTTCATGTTTTCCCAAAGGCTTTTTTTTGCCCTTTTCCACCTGTATCTGACCAAATTAATCAGTCACATTAGTGCATTTTAATGAACTCTTCTTCAGAATCAAAAGACTTTCTTCATTTTCAAAGAGAGTGGGGGTAAGTGTAGGCTTAACACTAACCTCCACAAGGAAGAAATAAGCAGGAATTCTTCTGTTAAAAAAAAAAAAAGAGGAAGAACGTGGGGAATGAAGTTATTGTTCCTTATTTATTTTGAAGTGGCATATAAAAGTCTTGATTTTTGACATCTGTTTGTCCTGTGAAGTTGTACAGAACTACCCTCTGAATTTCTTTCTACCAACAAGTTTTGAAGAAAATGCTGTCTCCTTATCCCCACTGAAAATGTGTTTTGGAAAGCTTATGGTGTTTTTGAAACATGTTTTGTATTAATGATTTAGTAAACTGTTCATGAGATTGTAAAAATAGTCTTTGACCCCCACTGAAATGAAAAAGAACTCACTGGAATGAAAAATACATGGAAACTACTGTAAAGAGAGTAGAAAACATGATTTCCTGCAGTCATGTCACAACCTGATTTAACATATGTATAATTAATGTATTATGAAAAAAAACCCACTTAGTCTTCAGAAAACATTAGGTCTAGACTGTTTTGTGGGCAGAAGATGCACCCAGAGGTAATGTAAATGAGATTACTAATGAAATTACTTATCTGATTCTTTTAATTTAAGCCTTTGCATGGAAATTCTAAGTGTAAATAAAGAAGCAGAAATACAATTTCTAAAATGTCTAGTCCATATATAATGTATAAGTAGAAGTGTGTGGCTCTCACAGGTGGACCTATGATTTATAGCAACCTTCACAGACAGGCTATAATTGACAATAAAGGCCTATACAAACACTTAGGAAAACACTGTCTTAACTAAGGATTGCAAGCTGAAGACAAGAGAATTCTGGTTAGAAATTAAGTACACAATTTTTGGAGAGAAAGTGAAAAAGCACTGGAAGAAATTTGGAGAGAAGCAACTAAAGGAAATCATGTGATTCTTCAGATTCAGACCCAATTTTTTTCCATCCAGCTTCAAGACTTTTAAAAATGGAATCGCTATAAAAAACTTTCATTCTTCCAGTAGCCAACTGAGAGGAGAAGGCACCTTGGATCTCGGTGTCTTTAGGGATGTCACACAAGATGCCATGGTCAGTTCAGGGGAAACTTGGGGTGAATTTAAGTTTTCATAAGGAATATCAGAACAGATGGTTCAGTTGTCTCAGATGATTTTAAATTTCTCGGTTCTACCTTTTCTATATTACACTACAACATCTAATTTCTGCTTTGAAAGAGCTGCTTCTAGGGCTGATAAAGCAGCTCTATCTTCCCTTCCAGTCAGGTCTCTGTTTCTACTGCAGTAATGAGCAGCTATGCCAAAGAAGGCCTGCCATGGCAGTTATTTTAAGAAGTCCATTCACTAAAACAAATATAGAATAACAATTCAGAGACCACAGAAGAGTCATCAGCTAGTGATGATTTACCAGAATGAAGTTTAATATATACAAACTGTTGACCTAGAAATGATTGTATAAGCCATTACTAATTTTCTGAGTCACCTAGTCAGATCTCCACTGGGTCTTAGATAATATCTTGAAGCTGAACTCAGAACTGCTAACACAAAGCTATAGCAACTTCTCACCTAACAATTACTCATCCTCACTCTGTTGGGTGTAAATTTGATATGAAACATTCCTTGGTGGTTTCTGCCCCCATGCAGCCTACAGAACTTCTGTTCTGAGTGAACACTTAACGTCTTCAACATTTCTGTAGCCTTGAAGGAATAAACTTATTCAGATGAGCAGAACAAAAAGGCTGGTTCGTGCCCCAGTTCTTACTCCCCTTGAATTCTAAGTAGTCATCCATACAAATGTCGATTGTGGTATGGATGTAAAGCAAACCATCGTTTTAGTGTGCTGCTTCTCACAGTGTAAATGAGTACATAATGTGAGCACTGAAAGAGGCCCCATCAGCTACAAAGAGCAATCTGATATTGAGGTACAAAGTTCATATTTTGCTTCAAATAAGTGAATTATTTTCAGATATATCAAACACTTGACTAGTCAGTGAGAGGTTATTTATGAAATTAAATTGAATCTTTTTAATAGAGTAGCCATAGAGATCTAAAAAAAAGAAAAAATCTGAGCCTCAACTCCCTGCTTACTGTAGTGATTCACAAGCTGCATGTTTTCTTTCCTATCAAAAATATATCACTTTTTTTTTCTCTATAAGACTTTGAGCATCAGATTTTCCTTGCCTTTCTGGCCTTAAGCACATGTTCAGCTGATTGGTTACAAGAAATTCTTTTACAGTCTCTGGCTAGGTGCCACCTTCCAGCTTGCTTTTCCACATTCTTGAAATGATCAGTCTGTTCCCTCTGTTTTGGGGGATGAGACCACGCGGTTCAACCAGCTTATAACTGAGTTTCCAGGAGCACAGAGGGTGCTTCCTTTTACCTGCCAAGGTACACATGTTACACACACACATGCCTAATACCTTTCTTAAATATACTTTGTTAATTTTTCACTAACTAAAAAGCAATACTATTTTGGAATTGTAGTTTCTTTTGTTTCTGCTACACTAAGTAATACTCATTATATATATGTATGTGTATGTATATGTGTATGTGTATGTGTATGTGTATGTGTATGTGTATGTGTATGTGTATATATATGTCCTGTAATAATTTTTTTTCCTTCATATATTAGCATTAGTTCCAGACAAAACAGGTTTGACTGAGTTTGTTATTTTCTGCATTCTTAGTGACAAAATGACTGCAAGGTGAATGTCAATCCTGTCTCAGCCCATGCCAGTATGCAGGAATCTGGAATTTCCATTTTCGGTCTTCCAGATGGAAATTAGCAAATCACTGATTTCTGATCTATTCCATTAGCTTTGGCAAAAAGCTTTCCATACAGAAAGTGGAAAATATGAAATTATTATTATTATTAATATATTCTTATTACATATATAATAATGCAATTCTTATATTAATTATTCAGTCCATCTTAGAAGAGGTGAAGTTTGGAGGTCACTGTTTTGCCATACTGGTCAGTTTTTTCTAACAAATTATTTTGATTTATCTCTTGGTATTCAAGGAAGATATCACACAGATACCCTGCAAGCCATAGAAAATTTTACTGCAGTGTGAGTATTTTCCATTCTGCACAGACTTGAGCAATATTTTTCCATAAAAGATTCTGAATTCTGAAAACATGGTCTGGTTCTTTCATCCCTGTAAGAAGGACCCTACATTTGGCAACTCTATAAGTATTCAAGGAAGATATCACCTTCAGTAGATCAAGACTGTGTCAGTGACCCATGCTTTTATTATAACCATTACATTATTTATCACTACATATGTTTTGGCATTCTTTTCACCAAATAAGATCAAAGTTAATTTCTAATTCAGTGAAAAAAGCTTTTAATAGGTTAGACTAATATACTCTCAATCATGGCCAGAAAGATAAATCATCATATCAATTAACATAGCTTTATTACCCCTATGTATATTTACATCTAATATTGGCTATTTTATTATGTGACAAAGCTGGCATTGTGTTCTTCCAGTTCATCAGTCAAAATGTACCATGAAAACCAGTCAAATAACTAACAACACTACTCTTAAAAATGTTCAGTTGACTGAAAGGCACAGTTACATGCAAAGTGTATTACCCAAGATACAATCTAAAGCCTTAAAATGACAAGAGGGAGCTTATAGTTAAGAATGTATATGAAAGACAACTATATATACAATTTATATTCATATAAACTCACAGGGTTAAATATATGCTTCACTATATATAATGATGACTGACTTCATCTTAAATACATTGGTTATGATACTGAAATAGCTTTGTAGATGAGTTTCTAATGAAATCAGCCACAGGATTACATGAATGAAAGAAGGATTGCCAATCACCAGCCTAGGGTAATAAAAAATTCTCTGTCAAAAAAGTTGTCACTTAGGCATGTACTTCCAATATTCAGCCCTAGGTTTTCTCAAGACTGTCTACAAAAAACTGAAAGTTACACTTGAAATCACAACAGACAAGAAACTTTAGGAAAACAGTGAAAACAGGGAATTTGAAACTGAATGCAAGCCATTTTTAATTCATGCTTAAAAAAATAATTTTTGAAACAAAAAATGTTTTCAATAAAAAAACATAAAACACTAAGATCTCATCTGAAAAACAAGATTGCAATCACGTTTTCAGAAAGAGTAAATGTTTGAGATGATTGAAAGAGTGAAAAAATATAGAAAAATAAAAGAATTTGATAAACACCAAAATAAAAGAGTTTTGAGGAAATTTTTTTTTACAAATATAAGTAAAGCAAACAAGTTAAATGTTATGTTGGTTTAAGAGTTATTCAAATAAAAAATTTAGCTGGTGCAGAAAGCAGTGGTTTATGAACAGAAGTAATTTTTTATGTCACTAAAAAGTCACAGAATATAGGGAGTTGAAAGGGACCCACAAGGACCATTGAGTCAGCTCTTAAGTGAATGGCCCATACAGAATAAAACCCACAACCTGGCTATTATTAGCACCATGCTCTAACCACCTGAGCTGACATCAGAGACAAAAATCTCTGCATTCTGCTCACTCTGTCCAATTAGTCTTCAATACTAGAATAACAGTGCCTCTTTAGTTCAGCACAAAAAAAAATATATTTTTTTAAAAATAAATATTAAAACACAAATGGTCTACAAAAATATGAGATTGTTTTTAATGAGCCAGGAGGTTCCACTCATTATTATTATCCTAAGATGCAGGGTGTAAAATACCTCATTGGTTGTTACCCTTGTCCACTCACCGGGAATGTATTTAATTAAAAGGCAGCAATTAATATCCTGCACAGTAGTTACATAACTACCACTGCATGATATGCCAGACAGTTACAAAGGACATAGAATGAATTTCATCCAGCAATTTGCAAGCAAAATTCCCTGTTAAGAATCCCATAGGCTTTTTTGTGGCCCAGTATCAGTCCCCATTCTGGTCAAAGTCCTAAAGCTTCCCAAAAGCAGCACACTGTCATGTTAGCAGAGCAATTACCAACTCATCGTTGTGCTTTCCTTGTTAATTTATGTTTGAATCCTTTGTACCATCAGAGTTTTAGGTATCTTCAAAATAATTGTGGTTTAACATTTGTTAGTCCATTACGGTTCCAGTTTTCTCATATTTTTTTGAACTAGGGCTGTTCCACAGTTCCACAACTACAGGGATTTACTTGTGCTTTCCACCATTTTAGGTTCTTCAATTCAATCAAGCATATGATACCTAAAGCTTAAGACGGTGAATAACAGGCAAAGATATTTTATGATTTTGACTCTACCTCATATTTTGAGAGCCAAGACCCATTTAGGATTTTTGATTTCTTATACAGAACACAAAATAAAATTAAGTTCAGGAAAGCCTAACTGGAAAAAAAAAAGTTAGTTGTTTAATTTCCTCCTCAAGAAAAATTCTATCCTTACCTGGGTGATGGACTTTTTTTCCACAAGTCTGAACAACTTTTAACAATATTGAGCATGCTCACCAAGATCACGATAAGGCAAAAATTAAACCTATTTTAAAGAGGGATCAGTAGACTCAGCCTTTTATGGAACCACATTGCTGATTTTGTGCTTCTTATCCAATCTGTGAGTTTTGATCAATTACAATGATTAATTGTAAATGATTCAGACTTGCAAGATAATACCAATGTTTCATGCATATTGAATTTCACAATTGGAGTTTAAATACTGACTTAAAATAAGACCATTTAGAAATATATGTAAAGTTCTGTATTGCTTGTCAGGAATACATTAGGCCATATACCTCTATGGAACTACTCAGGCTTGGGAATCCATAAAACCCATAATCTTTCTGTGACATCTTTCAGATATGTTCTGGGACACAGAAATCTTTGTTTGGGCCTGAGCATCTTGGTATATGACACACATGATCACAGAAAAGGGTTGTTGATTGTATTAAAAAAAAATTCTAACATTACAATACAGAATAATACTTATTGAATCATTACTCTTCTAGAAAGCCAAAATAAAAAGTTTCATGCTAATTCCATGAGGAAATATAATTTTAACCTAGACTACTTTGGTGTCAAATCTCACAGAATTTGTGAAGAGGAAGGGACAGAAGTCAAATATGAGGCCCAATTTCAACTGAGGTAGGAGCTCTAGATGTAATTAAACCCCAAACTTTTTTCACATTATACTTTAAGGATCATCATGGTATTATAAACTTCAACTTTGACACATCAGTGAAAAGAACATTTTTTTTTTCTTTTTTAATTTCTCTACAAGATGTAGTTTTGCCTTTAAATCCTGCTGTGCAGGGGAGTTTATATTACTAATGAAAATGTAAGTTGAATAATAGTCTGGAGGAATGATTACTACATGTAGGATTTTGTGACTAAGCAACACCTACTAGCTAGTCTGGGTTTTTCATGTCTTTGAAGGAAACAGACAGCTACCTGAATCACAAATATTTTTACATGTGTCCCAAAATACTTTTAGCTTCAGAATTTTTCTGTAATATAGTTTGTGCTTTTCAACTGCTTAATAGTAATGATAAGGGCTTTTTCTAACTTCTTGCTCGTAACAAAAGAAGTCCAGTGAACAAATAGTTAAGAAAGCGAATCATAACTTCAATACGTGATACCTGATTGGAAACAAAGGCAGATAGGTTGTTTAAAGAAATAAAGCTTGGGGAAAAAAAAAAATTAACCTATTAAAAAGACCTTTAAGAGACACAGAAAGGGTTCCTTAAGTGGAAAATTACCAAACAAAAACTTGCTATTTTTTTTGCAAGGTTGCACATTTTGGAAGACTTACTAAGCATTATTTTTATTACAGCAACATTCATAAACACAGTCCTAATCTTGTCCAGCTCTGTACATGACTCAATTTCTTATGGTATGATTCTTCTGCTTTCCACACAGCTGTCTAGACAAGTAAATGATGGAGATACACTTCTCAAATCATACTGCCACTAAAAGATGTAATGAAATCCTGGACAATGTAAGTACAGCAGTCAAGGCAAGTAAGACTGAATTTTCCCCCAATAATTAACAAGAATGATTTTAAACTACAACAAGATTTACTATTTATACAAGACTTTGAGAAAGAAGGGAAGAGGCTAAAAAAATTAGAGGCCCATCTCTTTTCCTTATCAAAAAGAATGTGTGTTATTATATGTGTTTAAGGACCTTGAGAAAAAAAATACTAAATGACTAATCACTGACAAGCAAAAGAAAGTTACTAACTGAAACTTGAAGATACAGAAAATAGTAATAAGGTATACGGTTTTCTCTGTTGTTCTTGTTTGGAGTGGGCGCTGCAGTGAGCTAGGGTTTTTTTAGATATGTTCTAATTAAATACAAGTTAGTATGATCACTGTTGACCATGGTTTCATGACTAACAGGCAGCTATTAACTTTAAGTGTCTATTGATGTACTATAATACTTCACAATATTAACCCTAGGACTGAGATTCTTACAGCAATTGAAGAAAAATATCAACAAGACCAGCAGATAAAAAAATCAGTCTTTCAAGGGGACTGAAAGAAAAGATGCTTTTATATTTAGGAGATTTTAGGGAAGGATGATCTGAGAAGGACGGCAATATTATGGTGTAATGACTGTAGTGAAGAGAGTTATTGAGATAACAACTTTACAATTCAGGACCTGAATTGTCTACCTTTGTCATACATAGATGGAGAATAGTGTAGCCCTTTGCTAGTACTTGGTTCAGAGCCATATAATAGGCCAGAAAAAACAGAGCCAGTGAAAATCCAGTTTTGCCCTCAGTGGGGAACTCATGATCAGATCTCGACACACTGAAATTGCCTTGTTTCTGATACAGGGAAGATTTTCTGATTGCTGGCAAAACATGAGTCAGGCACTCCCAGTTCCTCCCACTATGCACATGGGGCATACTCCAAACAAACATTGGTTGTATGACTTGTACCTTTGTTAAGTCAACAGTAGCAAGTGATTGTTTCCCATCCCCATGTGTCTGGGCAACAGCATGGTGCTCACTGAAAGCGGAGGTGGGGAGACCCCATTTAGGTCTACCAGCTGGGACTGGCTCATTTGGCAAGTCCACAAAGACTGGGGGGAATTTCCTCAGCAATGAAACAGAAGTCTAGTCAAGTTACTCGTCCAGGAGGCATTGAGAGGTGAAGTCCAAATTTGTACAACTAAATACAACCATATACTTGAGGAAGAAGTCCCAGCTCACTTGCTGTCCTGTAAGGAATAGGATTGCTCTACAGCAACGCTTGGCAGTGGACATCAGGAGGGGCATCTGATGACAAAAAACTACCAATCAGTAGGAATTAAGCAGCTGGAACAATTCCCTTGCCAAACAAGCTCAGCTGCAGCAAAATGCTAGACTGACAACTTCACCATTTCTGATTTTCTCACATACAACAACTCAGTCTATAGCCTGAATGTCATCCTGCTGCTCTTAGGAATTCCAAGTAGGAAACACCTCGCTGTCAATATTAATTGTACATTTCTTAACAATTTGAAGTGAGGTTTCAATTATCAAAACACTGCCTTTTTTTAATGTGTTTATTTGCCCTGTGAAATGAACTGAATGTATTTCTACTGGAAATAACACTTCTAGTCTTCCTACTTTAATTCCACAGATTCCCTGGTCTCTTTAAGAACTTCCCAAATAAGGTTGGTAGCCCTGTCTGTCCATGTCTAAGGTAGCCACTGACCAGTCATTCATCTGCTGAGGGTTGTAGTCTTTTATATTGAATAAAGTTTATGGCTTTCTAATCCATTATTCTGCTGAATGAAGTTTACCAGATAGATGAAATTTAAAGACACTTGTAAAATGCTTTCCAGGAAGCCAGGCTACAATGACTGTTTTGTGATAAAATGTGATCAAGCAATATCGTGAAACATGGGACTTAATTATTCTCCAACCCAGAAGTAAACCAACATAACACATCTAATATAATTTATGCAATAAACTACATTATCTATGCTATGATTTATACATAACCTTGAAGCAGAAAGAGAACAAAGGAGCAAAAACTTTAATTTAGGATCAGTCTGATCACTGGCACACTGGAAAAATAAAGATTCAGGACTTTGGGACATTTGGAACTTTAACAGCAATGTGAATCAGGCATTTCTTTGGACAGAAGTCAAGCATGTTTTTCCTATGTTTATTTATTATATGCAATTTATAATTTTTTTCCTCTAAAAAGAAACATCTTTCTCTCCAAGTATTTCAGTGACTAAAAATTCATATCAAGTGTTTCAAGCAGATGATATTTATAAGTAGTAAGTGTCTTCAGATACCATTTCCAAACCTCCCCTTCATAACAAAATACTGAGCACACTCAGTAGTTCTATGCTATACCTATTTAATAATGGTATGCCAGTGAAAACCACAAGTAAAACACAGGCTCAGAAATGTTTTGCTTTCTGAAATTTCTTCCAGGTCTATTTCAGCACTAAAATAATTACTGGATATTTTAATAAGCAATATTCCTTATTGAGAAGAACAATTATAAATAATATATTGCACATTTTATTATTTATTTTATAAATTAAGAAGGATTACATCAAAGTAACAAGGTATCAAAGTATTGTAGATTTCTATTCTTTAATGAAGGAGGGAATTTTGCCAGCGAACATAACGTAGAAAACCAACAATAGATTCATCACTTCTCAAAGTCTCTGAGCTGGATCTCAACTTAGAAGCCTTCATCCTCTTCCTGTGAAGTCATCTCTGAATTTCTGCTTCTCTGAATCCATTTGAGTCCTCTGATTTCTCCTACAGATACATTAACTTCCCTACTCAAAATATTGTTTTTCAAAGCTCCCAGACCACATAGTTTCAATACCCCAGGAGGTTTTCATGTTGCTGTTTTAATGGTCTTGTGCTATGTTTGGATGAGTTGTTTGTTGTTGGGGTTTTGAGGTACTTTTTGTTGTTTTGGTTTTTGTTTGTGTTGCTTGTTTGTTTTTTATTAGCCCCCTTGTTTTCTCACGTATATCTAAAATATTTCATTTGCATTTGCATTTGATATATGGTAGAATGTTTATAGTACTATATTATCATGGACAAAAGGGGCTAACAGAGATCTGAGGAGGAATTTCTTTGTGCAGTTCAAATGCATTACTTACTTCACCCACCATGTAAACAAATAACAGATCACACCCTCCTTCTTATTCCAGTTTTGTAGGTCATGTCCTGAACTGTTTCCTTGTCTCTCTTCAACTGGGCTAGCAATCACTCAAGCAATGAGCTTAAAGGTACTGATGGCTGAAAGTTTAATCCTTGCAGTTTTCCCTTGCACCTTCCAGACTACAGCTTTGTTCCTATGTCAGATTCAATGCTTGCTTTTCAGCAACAGCACGTTGCTTTTTACGCAGTTTGAGATCTATATGATTTACTTTTTCTGGTGACCTTGATCATGCCCAAAGATTATCAGATCTTATATTTGGCAGCCGATTGTTTTCACCTAGATTTTTCCATGTAAAACAGTTTTTTTAAAAAAAAGTTTCAGACATTATCAGAGAAAGCTTACTCTCTAAACCCATTTTTCAGAAGACTGGAAATCACTGCTTTTCTTAAAATTCCTAAAATTAAATGCATTACTTATCTCAAGACTCACAAGTAAGAATTACTTGATTTATTGACAAAAGAATAAGAAATATTAAGGAACCCATGGTATATATGGCTTGTCCAACCAGACTGTACAGAGAAAATGCTAACCTGAGCCCAGTTTCTTAATAGGGACCCAGTCTTGGTCAGTATGGATCATATTAGACACCCAAAATGTCCACTTCTTGGTCAGAGCAAGTATCATGTGACAATGATATCCACCTGTCTCTACATTAAGCCACTTGCAGCAGTAATAAACAGTGTCAGTTGTTACAGAATTTTTCTACCTCCCCTGTCACAAAAGCACAGCTCGGATGAAACATCCATTGGGTCTGTTCTGACTTAGAGACTGCCTTTAGGACTAAATTGTGTTGATGAACTAGATTTTAATCTTAATTGCAGCCCTCAAACCCAAAACAACCTCATGAGGTTTCAGGGATTTCAGCATTCACAGCAGCAGCAACATAGAAACCAAATCACTCCTACCCTCCCCCAGGTGCAATCTGGCTATGGCACTCTCAATTCTATTATCACTTTTGTTCTTGCCAAAAAAATGCCAAAAATCTTTTAAAAAAATTACAGACATTAGTTCTCAGATACTTCCAGATGGAGTTTTGGCTCAACATCTGAAATATTTATTAACTGACCAAAAATATTCTCCTGTAAGACAAACATTTTTTATTTTTCAGTTATAAAACCAAGTATTGAAGAATTTTGGGTTTAATGCTATGTGCTGTCACAGGTTAATGGAGCAGACAATGTCTAAAATCAATCAGCCTTACTGTGAAAAAATATATTCATTAGTACAGCTAAAGAAAGCACATCACTTTTAATTTAGAAGTCAATTTAAAATTAAATTCACATAGTAGTTAGATAAAATATTTTAGGCCTTAGAGGACACTGTTTAGTGGTAGGGGTAGTAAAGAATGAATTTTTATAGCACTGGAACTTTCCCTATTGCTTCTGGGTTTGCAACATCAAAAAAGTAAAAAGGATTCAATCAGTTTTGGCAGGGTGCTTGTGGCATGTGCTCAAACTCCACTTTACTAATCCTGATCTTTGGACTGATCCAATATCAGCAATCCTGGGAGCTGGAGAAGGCAATTCTGTTGGCGTTTTTCTCAGAAGACAGACTAGGGGCTGAAAACTCCAGAGATACCCTATTCTATTAGCAAACAAGTTCAACCTTGCAATGAATGAAATCAAAGTAAGCTAATGCACAGAAAGTATCAAGACAGAACTGGAGAAACAGGCAGTTAGTCCAGGATCCCAAAGAACCCACAACCACATTAACTGGGTTTATGTTTTTAGTGCAGAAATGTCATAATCAGCTCTGCAGTTTTTGTAGGGAAAGATGGAGTATAAGGAAAGGAACTCTTCAGCAAAACCTATTACCAACAATGCTCACATGGCCCTGCCAGGTCACTCTGATTCACAATCACATCACTCTCTTTTCTCAGGAAGAAGGAATTGTTGCTCAGAGGAATCCAACAGGAAAGGAGGCTCCTTACTGGTTACAAACCATTATGGCATAAAAATCTATAAACTATAAGACTCTAACAAGCCCTTTTGACAAAACAGCATTCTGTCTACTTCAAAGGTGACAATTCTTCTGAAGAGGAAATCCAGGGGAAATCTGTGAACCCACAGCTTAGTCTCTGTGATTTTGCAGCACATTACCAATAATTCTCCCAAAACCTGATCCTTCTTATCCCTGATTAACCACATTGCTCATAAATCTAGAAAAAATAGGGGCGAATGCTTGCCTTTCTGTTGACTTTGAGGGAATCCCAGAAAGTCAGAATGGATTTCTTTTAGGATGTGGAAACACCAATAAAATGCATACCTCAGTCAAGAAACATTTTTTAAAGAATATTAAACCACCAAGCCACACATTAATGCTTTAAAAGACAGTAAATAGCCCAATTGAGTAAAAAGAGAAAAAATCCAGTTTTAATTACTCAGACAAGATATGACAAATATTTCATGACTAGAAATGAAACATCCTTCAGTGAAACCTTTTTCTGAAGTAACTCCAGTGGAGGAGTTTTTGAAGAACAAGCACTACTTGAACATCTTTTAAATAGACTCCAGGAAAATCATTCTGGGAAAGAATTTTATATTCTGCAAGTGATCCTGTAATGACACTAGATTATCCTTCCATTTATGCTTAATAATCTGTAAAACAGTGGATAATTTACACCAGTGAAACCTCAACCTGCCATAATTTTATTTGTAGTCCTTAGTGAGCCAATTACACAATTTTTTTTTTTTAACTGTCAGTCTTTAATGCATATTGATCTGATGGTATACAGTATATAAATCTGTCTCATCTGTGGAGAGGGAATGAAACAAAGTTTACAACTGACAAGACAAACTTACATAGTTTAACCTAATCAATCTATCTAATCAAATGTCACTCACACTTCTGTCACTGTTGAAGTATCTCCTGCATTTAATTCATGAGCAGTATTAAGACACCCCAAAACCTGAGGATAAAAAGCAGGCCTCAGGTTCAAACTAAAAATCTGAAGGACATGCAACAAAATAAATGTAAGTGTATAATCAAAGAAAAAATCCACCCTCTTTCTGATGTACCTATGAGGAAAAACCTTTTAAATAATACAAATTAAATTAAAATTAACAAGTACTATACAAGTTTGTGCATAACATAAAACAATGGGATGAATACAATTAATGCTTCTTTGTGTATCCTAGCTGATTAAGACTAAAGATAATTATTCTCTGATGAATAGTTCATAACTTGCAGGAATACACTCTATTTTTCTTAGATTTCATCCTATTCATCTACCTACAATAGGTTGCAGTTTACTTTCAATGTCAGAGTTGTGATCAAGAAATGACTTGGCAGGGAAAGTCAATTCCTTTTTGTCAAAATATTAAGTTTAGGATCAAAAACTGTGAGACAAACATCGCTACTTAATATGTTTGTCCTGTTATTTTTAAAGCATTTCTTAGAAACCAACACTTTTCATATGCATTTAGAAAAACCTTTTTGAAAGGAAATGTTTCTACAATTTCTTTATGTGTCTGCTAGCATGGATCACAAGAAGAAAGAATGTATTCAGTAAGTATTTGAGTCAGTTGTGAACTAAATTACTCACAAATAATTCTTGACATTATTCAAGTAGTGTTAAGTCTGAGTAATGACAGAGACCGGAAAGGGCCTTGTTTTTAGCTGTCATGATCTATTACTACAGCATATATCTTTCCAAGATGTTTAATATTATGAACATCTCCTCTACAGCAGCTGCACTGGGCTTGGTTTGAGCCATTAGATATTTCCTGGATGTGTGTTAACACAGCCAAGAGCCATTTCAGGCTCTGCCCAAAAAGTTCTAAGAAATAATCTGAAAATATTTGAGCTGTTTGAATAAAAGAGGGGCTTAGACTGGCTTTCAGAGTCAACAGACTGAAATGAAAAGTTAACTAAAATGCCTTAAAAAGCAGCTCCACATATAGCAAAGCAGTTAATAATTTAGGATTCTTTAATTTCATTTGAAGACTACATTTTCTCCAGCATGTTCAGAGTTTCAGGAGAAATTCCTAACACTCAAGTGTTTTCATTAGTAGCTTTTGTCCCAAGGCATCTCTGAACTTGTCATCTCATCTTACTGGTGTTTTGGTACTTTCATTTTCAAAGACAAACTTCATGCCACTGTGTAGATACAGCTCATCCATTCCTCTTAGTGCCCTATTCTTCCCAGCCTCTTTCACTATAGATAAAATAGCAGCTTACTAAAAAGCATAGTACCTCCATAAACATGGGCCATGATCTCCAGCAGCCTCAACAGGTACTACTTCATTTATAGGGGTCATGTCTCCCTGTCAGAGGAGACAGGTCAAATCAAAGGACCCAGTTCTGCCTTCAAATTTGTAATCTGTCACTGTAATCAACTTCAAGCATTTTGCTAAGAGGAATTCAAAGCATTGCACACCTTGTAATAATTACAGAACGACTCCACCAAATCATGAAATAGCAAAATCTCAAAATAAACAACTAAACCACCACAAGGAATAATATCAGCTCAGCTGCAGATATTTTCCTGCCCCATCCGGTGCTAGAGGAAGCAGGTTTCCTCTTCACGCTGAGTCTATAGAGTTTTGACTCATATTACCAGGAAGACTGAAAGGAGAGGCCTCCCCCAAGCTTCTGAACTCATCTGGTATCTACTCACACAAAGACATCAATGTTCTGAGAGAAATTAGCCCCTGGAATGTTTTTGTTTTCAAAACTGTGTTCTGAAAAGGCAGTGTTTGCCGCACATCTGGAAAAAGTGCTCATAGGTTAAGGATGAAAATGGGAAAGTCTTGAGAAAATAAAACATGAAAAGGGGCAGACTGGGTGGGAAAACTGCTGTAGACTAAGTGAGAGGATGAAAGGGAACTATCCTATCAGGAGGATGTCTTGCAGAGAAGCTTACAAAGATAGCATTTTCTTCTGGGGCTTGGAGATGCTTCGCTTGACACACTTCACTCCCCAGCAGAGTGGGAGGACAGCTAACTTGAGATTTTATAGGAAAGTGAAATCTTTGAGATATAAATACATAGAAAGGATCACATAAATTTTACACAGAGTGGTTTGGGTGTTTTGGGGTTTTTTTAAGACATCCTTTTTTGCTGGAGAAATGCCTTACTACATTCTGATTGTAGGGCATAATGGGTGGGAGAAAAGAAAGAAGATAAAGGGACCTTAAGTGCCATTTGCTTCTGGCCTGCTTTTTTGTCTGTGGTCTTCCTAACTGTCCTTAGGAGTAAACTGTAGGTATAAACAAACAATATGTGAGATGTACTGTAGTACATAATATGCCCATAATAAAAATGCACTGCCTGCTGCAGCCTTTTCTCCTGCCTCCCACCAGATCTCAAGCCTGTACCTGAAGTCCAGCTGATAGTTATGAATTCCTTCACAGTTCTTGCTGACTTCCGAACAGTCAAGTGCACTTTATTAAGATTGAAGTTGCAGCTCATTTCTAGTAAGCGAAATATTGCTATTGCTAGAAGAATCATCTTATTTAGATTTCCAATATGGTCTTCACAATTGATTTCATATGATCTGACCATACCCGTCTGTAAAGACCTACACAGATCTTTCTGTTATTTCTGTACATGCAGAAAAATAAGACTAGGCAGCCATCCAGCATTTGTATAAATATGATCTGTAATGAAGTGGAGGGGAAGAAACATGATAATACTATATAAATACAAAACCAATAAGTGGTCTGGTAAGCCATTAATTAATAACCAGTAAGTTCAAGGATATTTACTAGCTTGCAGATATTACTTTAATGCAAGAAAAAAATTCATCCATGAACAGGACTGAAAAGAAAAGGTCAGAAAACCATTCTCCTTCCATCACAGTTATGTCAGACAAGTTATCAACATATGAAAAGGACTCCAAGTGCAATGGTAAGTCTCAAGAACTGTTCTGTTCATCCTTTGAAATGATAAATTCCACAAGCAGGAAAATAATTTAAAGTACGTATCAATACAATGTGCACAGAGAGAGAAAAAAACAATCATAGTCTATTGAAAACTCTAATAAAGATTAGTGGTTGACCTACAAGTCAAAGACTCTTGGGAACAGATTTTAAGGCCAGAGGTGAGTATTAGATTGTCTGCATGTTATAATCTAAGGATTTTAATTACTTATCATTGACCGAGAGCCTATGTCAATTATATAATTTCAGTGAAACATGCATGTGATTTGAAAGCAGCAAGATACAATCTACCACTTTTCTAAACGGTTTGTTCTCTTAGAATACTGGGAAATGCTGATCTGGATATCATAGACTGACAAGAACTTGAAATACAGTCTACAATTTCAGAGTGTCAGTCAGACTACCTCTCCATAATGATCAATAAATATAAAGAAATTCATCTCTATCCCACACCCAAAGCATCATTTCAAGGGAAAAGATTGAATAAACATGGAAAAGACTTGAGACTTCAGCCTAGAAGTGAAGAGAAAAAGGCAGAGGGGCAGAATCAATCAAAAGCCTTCTCTCTGTTTTTCTTATTGACAAGATAAGGTACCTAATCTATTTTTCTCCCCTGTGCCTACCCAAATTAGGGTCTTGACTGTTGAGAAGCCTGGTCCTGCTGTCTGTCTCTCCAGGACATTGAACAAGAAATTTGCTTGTGTGATGTTTCAAAACTCAAGACATTTGCCATACAAAGAAGAGGCACAGAAATAATAACTTTTATCACTCTTAGAATTTTCACTTTCAGCATTTTAGTTCACTTTTTACCTTTGCAGAGCACAGAAAAGTGTCTGTTGGTGTGGATGACATACTGCCTGTTGTGTCTTTTAATCCTGTCATTTATCAATACTTAATAATACCCAATAAGCCCCTGTTAGTGACCTTGGAAACAACAGTCCATGACAGGTGTTTCCAGATAATTTCATTATATGCACACTTTTAGTTTATCAAACCAAGTATATGTTCTTCTATATACTTATTGAAACTCAGAAAAGAACATACCAGACATAAATTTTCTGGAAACTGGTCAACACTTACTTGTTCTATTTACATTACATTTCACGCAGCATTTTCTGCCAGTTACGTGCTTACCTAATAGTTTTTAATCAAAAATTTCTCATATAATGCAGTGCCATTATTCAAAATAAGTGGTAATATCAGTTTATTTAATCCTGTTTTGGAAACAAAAGAACATTTAAAAGAGAAAAGAAAAAATTCTAAGCACAGAGGAATAAAGGAGAGGGTGATGCACAATATGCACGGAGATGTGAGGGATGAATGAGAATCAAAGTTGATATTTCTAATCTTGTATTCAGCCATATGGGCACACTAATCATAACACACTAAAACTCAAGGAGCTGAGAATGCTTGAAATGTATTGCATATGTGTCATATGTATGTGTTCATATTAGGGCTCCTTCAAACATAAATCTTTACCTAAGAAGGGAAATGTATCTGAGCCATTACACAGAGAGGAATTCTGTTTTAAGCTGTTTCCCCCTGATAATTTTATTTGTTTCACAGACTTAGTACAAACCCAGATGGCAGATGAGGACAACGTACAAAAAATTGTTCCTTGTAAACATTGCTACCAGAGATTGAACATCAGATTGAACATCATCCAGAGAAAAAGACCCTTTCCTTTGGTCTAATTCCAGTCTGAACAAGTGTTTCACAGTGAACTATGAAAACCTGAGATTTCCCTTCTTTCACATGCAGAATAGATTGTGCAAAATGAAAACTAGCATCTGTTAGTGGTTTTAAACCTTTGCTAATAAGTAACCTCAAATATTTTCCTCATCTGTGTTGGACTCGTATAGCGTATTTGACTTCAACCAAGTGCATCAAGTGGATAAATTAATCTCTTTTTCAAGCTACCACAGAAAAATGCAAAGGACTTAAATCCATCCCTAGCTTTATCTGCACTAAGATGAAATATATTCTGGTGATTGACTCATATGCTCTTTCCGTATTAGTAGAGATTTACACAGAAGAGGACTGACACAAGTGAGGTTAGCCTGTTCTGAGGCATACATATTCACTCCACCCCTTTTCACTGCTGTGAAGGCAGAAATTGGATTAAAGTTAATCCATCCTGCACCTCCAGAAAAAAATATTTGTCCCTTGGCAAAGGGACATGTTATATTCCATGTGGCTGGTGCACATGGAATATAACTCTCTGTCATCTGTTTCTTGCCTCTGATATAGGAACTGTTTAAGAGCACAGCCCAAATACTCTATGCTTTAGTTACCGCCAAAAGTTACAAAGCATTCTAGAGGGTAACAGAAAAACTGAATTATTGAAACTTTTCCATATTTAGGCTAGGGCCTTAACATATATGGGATTGAGTTGCAGAAGAGCTGAACCCCATCTGCCCCTGAAACCTGTAAAAACAGCTTTTGCTGACTGTCTGGAGCATTTGGTACTGCATTGTAAATTGTCTTGTAATCCTTGATTATTTAAGAAAAATCATTCTTCCTTTCCTGCTCGAGACAAAAGTGATGCACTAAACAATGTCTGAAGGAAAACATTTCCCAGAACACAATAGCAAAGGCATCAAGATTGTCCCTGTCTTCCAGCACACTGCATGGGGATCAAATGACACACGTGCACTGCACCTCAGGAACAGCAAGGACCACTGTCCCCTTAGCAGCTGAGTGCAAAGGGGAACAGGAGCCTAACACAACAGGCAGACCCAGTGCTGGCAACAGGAACTGCCAGCGGGACAAGGAGAAAGCCCAGTCAGTGACAAAAAACACTTGGGACAGAGACGGGGCTAGAGACAACACAACACACCCAAACAAGGGGTCTAACATGTCAGGAAAAGACTAAATTCACAAACCTGAGCTTAAATGAGGCCATTTCATGGGGAATGCCTCAGAGGAGAGAGGTCAGGGCCAGTAAAGCCTATCAGTATGCTCTGGGCTCTGTCACTAAGATATTGTTGCTGTCTCTTACTGCAGTGGGAAGGGAAGGATTTCGGAAAAAACCCAACAACGAATAAACCCAAAAACCTTGTTTCTGCATCTGTTTCCTCTTAAGCTTGAGGTTTTGTATTGTTCATCTTCTCTCTGCTGAGGACACAAGGTCTACAGCCGTTAGAGAAATTAAAAGAAAAACACAGACTTAGCCCTTTAAAAAAGAAAAGCTCAAATGAAAATACAGGTCATCTCCCTAATGCCAAAATTATTTGAATAGCCACATATCAAAGCTTACAGAATTGTCTCCTTTAGTTAGCTGTGAACCATTTTAGGTAAAAGTCAAAAAATGTCAAAACATTTTATATTTAGTTTATACAAATGCAGTTTCAATGGCATGTATGGGGAAAACATTTCTTAATCTCTCTCTATAACAACTGCATGCACAGCAGCTTTTTCTCTGCTTGGATTTTTGACAATTTATTCCCAGTGAGAATAATTTAACTGGTGATAACATCAATGGGAATGGCATTGTTGTCAATGGTTCAGGAGCTTACATCTCATTTCATGTCTGACTGAGTATGAACAGTCTCAAGTTACAGTTTAACTGTAGTTATGGACAGTATAGCTTCAGTTTTTAAGCACGAGCAGACCCCACTACAGTTCAGGCCATTGCTGATTTTTCCAGCACCGTCATTGTTAGAGGTGTGTCAGCATGAGGATCTTGGAAGTGCACGTAGAACATGAGACATGTTCTTCCCTTTCCCTTCCCTTTCCCTTTCCCTTTCCCT
>VYXD01019224.1:392863-418364 GCA_013397195.1 Hylia prasina | reverse complement strand
CTTCCCTGAACTTCCCTGAACTTCCCTGAACTTCCCTGAACTTCCCTGAACTTCCCTTCCCTGGACATGACAGAATTCTCAGATTTCTCCTGGAAATGCTCTTCCCCTCCTAAGAAAGATGTAATTCATAAAATTGAGTATGACTCCAGAATTTTTTTAGGACAAATAACAGATGTCATAAAATCCTGAGAGTATGTGTCAGTGGATTCATGAGAATCCAAGTAGCTGTAGGGATTTTCCTGCCTAAGGAGAAGATGGTAAAGGGAGTTGTGTGACATGAGCTCCAGCATGTTGGTGGGCAGCTACACTTCAAAGGAGGCTCAAATCAAATAAGACAAAGACCCACTTGATTCTGAAATGAACTGACAGAAATTCATCTTGCCTTGATGATCATCTTAATAGTTTTCCTACATTTTTAATATATACTGTATTCATACAACTTTCATGTTACTTTTATGAAACACAAGTGATAAACTTGCTTTACTGCTCTTCAGAGGTACTTTTGTGTCCAATTAGTTTGGTACCACAGTTTGCTCTAATTAGCCTGGAAATCTGCATCATAATTAATTACACTGTACACCATTCGAGAGGCTGGAAATAATTAAATATGTTTTCATTACTCAACTGGCCTGGAAAAAGTATATACATTTCAAGCACTAGTCCTCAAATGCTCTTTGAGATGCTGGCAGTCAGCTACAACAAAACTTTTGAAAAAGCCTGAATATGTTGTCAGAAGTACACAGCAACAGTCAAAACAATCAGCCTTATGAAGTAATGTAAAATTTACTCTTTCTTTAAAGGAGCTATATAACTCTGTGGAACATCAAACAAAACAAAAAACCCCAAGAGACTATGTGAAAAATATAAATTTAATAGCTATGAAGATTACTTAACAGAAACAATAGTATATAAGCAGGGAAGTGAAATGAAACTATAAATACAGAAAACTTTGAAAACCAAGCCAGCAATTTTTTTTTTTTCAGATTTGTCAAGTAAATAAAATTCAACAGTTTCACTACAAAATAGTGTACTGTGATATCTGAACAAGAGATTAGCTTTGTTAAACAACTTCATTTTTGACAGTCCTGGACTAAATGTCCCCTGATTCAGCTGGAGTTTTATTTTTACCAAAGGCCTGTGTCTACAAAGGATTTTGGTGACTCTAAAAAATGGGTGCACAGGCTCCCTTGCAGGGAGCATTCAGCCAGCCAAAGCCCTCACAGCAGCACAGTAAAAGGCAATCATGGGGCCTGGAACCATTCAGTGTTCCCCAGTTCAGCAATCACTAGATAATAATTATCCAAGAGGGAGACCCTGTGGTCAGTAACATGGCAGAAATGTCACTCATGCCTATGTCCCAGTGGCATTACCTGCCATATCTCATATTTACCTATGTAAATATCTCACCACCATCCCTGAGCATCCTCCTGGAGGGAAAATCAGTTTGTTGCTTTCTCTGAATCACAGAAAGGATAAAGTTGGGAGGGACCATGGTGGGGTTGTCTGGTCCAGCCTCACTTTCTTTGCCCTGAGGTGGGTAGATTTCATGTTTTACTTTAAAAATAACCCACAGAACCAGGTCATCACTATGGAAGTGTAAGCTGTTCAGTTTGGACAGCCAGGTCTGTCCCAAATAACCTGAGGTGTATACTTACGACCTCCTCAGTTGGTCACTGTCTTGCGTTATGGAAGCAAAAAATTGTATTCTATTTTCATCTGCTGAAAGCAGTTGGGGAAATGTTTTTTTCTTTATCTCTTGTTACTCTGGGGGGAGGGGGCAGATGCCTTTCTGATAATGGCTCAGCTATTAAAACCGGGTGGGGTATTGTTTCTTATCTCTTTCACCACCCATCCTCCCTCCGGGGGGGATATTTTCTGCTAATGGGCCATTACGGCTCACCAATTACATTACACATTTACATCATCCCATTGTGAGATGCTTCACCCACTGGGTGGGAGCTGCAGGATCCCTGCCTAGATAAAAACTGTGACTCAGAACCCCAGACAATCCTGTTTTCCACTGGACCCCAGAGGGAGATCAGTCTTATCTCACCATCACTGGACCCTTCTTCAACGGGATCATCTCTACTCCAATAGACCATCTGTTTCTCCAGGAGGAGTGCTTCCAAACACCCTGTTACTCCAATAGCTCATCTGCTTCCAAACACCCTGACCAACAGGGTGTCATGTTGTGTCCCTGACTCTGTCAGGATTTTCTGGTTTTTTTGGTTTGGTTGTTTGTTGTTTACTTGTCTTTTTTGTACTATTACATTTGTATTTTTAACATGCCTAGTAAAAGAACTGTTATTCCTATATCTTGCCTGAAAGCCCTTAATTGTAAAATTACAATAATTCAGAGGGAGGGGGTTTTACATTCTCCATTATAAGGAAACTCCAGCTTTCCCCAGCAGATACCTGTCTCCTAAACCAAGACAGTCACCTCTACTGCCGCTGCACCAAGCACTGGACTCTTTGAGAGAGCCTCTTATAGAATTATCACTCTTTTACATGAAGCCTGAATTGAACAATAAAGAGCTTTCAGAAAATCAACCCTTAGAGATGTGGAGGGGCTGGAAGTTCCATTTTGGAAAAAAAAATTCAATGTATAACAAATCCTCCAGACTCCATACCCTCTAGGAAGGTAAGTTTTAACAGGGGTGACATAAAGGAGGGAAAATTCCTGTGGCTGGTTAAACTTTCAAGGTGTTGTAATTTACAGAATGGGGGGGAAAACCCACAATAGAAATAAAAAATGTAAGTGGTAAAATCAACAGCAAAACGTAATTGCTATGAAAATTGTAAAATGAGATTTTTTTAACATTGTGGTGATGTTTTCCTCCACAAAATGAAATTTTGCAAATTGCTTCCCACATATGTAGTATGCATCCCACATACTACAGAAATGTAGCTTTGTAGTGAGGAATCATTAATTTCAACCAAATATGACCCCCTCAAGATTTCTTTGACCTGGACTATTTCTTACTCTTTCAAGAGAATCTCTCTGAATAGACACAAAATTTACATTTAAGCCTGCATTTTGTCAGAGCACTTAGAAAGGTTATCAGGTGAAACAGAAAACTAGAATAAAAGCTCTTTCTTCATCAGGTATTTCAAACTAGTTTTTAGAACCTATTTTCTCCAATGTTTTGGAAGACCAGGAGATGTGCTTACTGTGAACATCAGCAGGAAATCAGTAGGTTTCCTTCAGCTTGCATTTACAAATGAAGCAAATCATATACGAAATTCGTTGTTCGTGGATTTGTAAATTTGAAATAACCCATTCTTTTTTGAAGGACAAATGAAATGTAACCACCTTATAAAATATCTTTCTATTTAAAAATGTTATTTGCATGATCTGACCTTTTTCTCATGACTTGACAGCTATATTAAACAAAGAGAAATTTAAACAAGAAACAAATATGCTGTCACTGTTGTAATTTAAACTTCAACCAGTAACAAATTCAAATGTCAACAATGAAATGTATTCAACTGAAAACAATATCAAGATTAGAAGAGGCATTTTTTTCTGTTCTTTATATTAATTTAAATTTCCAAACATGATTGTTTCAAATTATTGACTTACATAAATAAAACATTTTTTACTTAATTGAAGCCATTCATGAGCCATCAAACTCTTTTTTGAAATTATGCAAGGACGCAAAGAAGTTTTAAGTAAATTTTTGTTTCTAGTTTACTGCAATGAGAGTGCAGCTGTGTAAAAGCCTCCTGAACCAAACCAAGCAAATTTTGCTTACCAAATGACAGCAAAGTAGTCATGCCTTAAGGCTGATACCTTTACCTGTAAATACTTTTGTTTACTTCTGCAGTTGAAAAACACATCTGTGGTGAATAGGCACATATACCCAGAATCGGACTGAAAAGCCCAGTGTACTCATTAACATTATTTTCATTGACCTCAAAGGGTCAATGCAGTCTGATGGCCTAACCTGTTGACATGCAAATGTGTTTGCTTTCACCTGCCCATTTATAGCTATGGGAACATGCAGCAGATGGTACAGAAGCTGCTTTGCTTTTAAATGGACCATGTAGCAGCTACATACAAACTCATTTATATGTACTGGATAAATACTGGCTGTTATCTCTCTTCCTGTTGAAATATAGCAGAATTAATAGAAAAAGTAGAGATGATAGTATTATTATCGTAGATTTTCTATCTGAATCATTATGGTGTGATTTACTATAGCAAAAACATAAATGTTTTATTTGGTGATTTCTCCTTAAAACTATAACTTAACTTGACAGCAATGCTAGATGAGCTAGGTATAATAAATGTCACCCCATTGCATTTGTTTCTGTCATATTATATTTTTAAAAGCCTGCAAGTGACAAGAGCAATAAAAGGCTATCAAGTTCGAATTGCTCCTGCATTGAAGGCACTTAACAAAACCTGCAACTTCCTGACCCAGTCCAGTAATGTCAAGCACAACTTGATTGGCAACTTTACTGAATGTCCACATTTCCCTTAATGAAAGGAAAATGAGGGCATCACATTAATACATTCTAGTCCACCAGCTCTATGCAAAGTTGAAAACTTCAGGAAGAAGAGGTTCACACTTTGACCTCAGGCTGCAGGTCAGAATTTTTTACCCACCTTGGAGTCCAGAGAGTGTCCATGAAACTAAGAAATTTCTGACACAAAGTCTTAGGGAAACAACAAAATTTAACACTTCAGCCTTAAAAGTATTTTTCAACCCTTATTTTACTCTTAAATGTAAATAACAACCACATAAAATTCCATCTCTTTTTTTACCCTATGTGAGGTTTATGCTAACAGACTTTTCACTGTTTGCTGGGAGACTGAATATAGTGTTATTGATTTCAAGTTTGGAGGATGAGAGGCTGCTGAACTGAGGCCTCTGCAACAGCAGAAGGTGGTGTTGGTGTTGTGACAAGTAATACAGTAGCAGCAATTTAATGGAGCATTTCCTTCTGTACATTAGTTAAAAATTAATTTAGAACCTGGGAGCCTGATTCTAATTTCGAGAAAATCAATGTTTAAACACCCACTGAATTGTACAAGTGAGAGATAAACGTCCAAATTATTGACTGCTGCTGCTTATGTCATCTGTTTGCAGTTCAGGTGTCTGGTTTCCTTAAGGGATTTTAGCAAGATTCAAAGTCTTTCCTTATCTCAAACACTGAGCAAACTCAGACAGACTCAGACATAATCTGTACCACAGAAGGACCAGTCTGACAAGATGAGGCGATGCATCACTCCCATGACACTCTGGATTTTATAACACATGGAATTACACTAAATAGCTGATGCTCCTCTTTTGCTCTCTCAGCTGTTGAGAGCAAGCAGATCTAGTTCCAACTGTGCTAGATCATCATTATTAATATTAACATACTATTAACAAAAGGATGTCTTACGTAGACAAATAGCCATGGCTCCAACTTCTCAGTCATCTCTCAGTCTGCTGGTCTTTCAGGACCTCCTTATTTCAGTAGCATGATCACAGACATGATTGCTTAAGGCTAGGAAAAATTTTCAAGATTTTGTAGGAAGAGGAAATATTTGTCATTGAAATGAATGCTAGTCTGCTTTCTGAGACAGAAAGGAAAAAGCTTCTTTTTAAGTAAAAAAACAAAACAAAACAACCCCCCCCCCCAAAAAAAAACAACAAAAACCAAAAAAACACAAAACCCCACAGTTTCTGTGTAACAGTTTGTCTGCTTTTTCCAACTGCAGTTGGTTTAGCTTCAGATAGTTTAACAAAATTGTTTCCCCTTATGGGTGGATGGTCACACCTATATGACATTCAGATTTTTCAAAACAAAACTAGTAATATTAGTATAAATATGATCTATAATAGCTACAACATTCCAGATGTCATGTGAAATGAAATTTGCACAATTAGACCACCATCTTTAGAGTCAATAAAGTTAGTTTTGTTCCTCACAGTCTAAAGATTTGTGCTTTAATTTTTTTTTTCCCTTATTCTTTCTGGTGTGATATTAGGATTAGATTTGCCTCAGTTTAATAGATCAGGATAGTTCTGTATCAATCATCAGAAAACGTAGGCTTATGCTTATTAAGAATTTGAAGGATGTTAGACAATTAGCTGCAAAAAGTGAGTAAAAAAGACCATTTCTTTTCAGAGCCGAGCATAATAAAAATTCACTCACTTTGTTTTATTAAAATATACATCTTGTAAATTGTTCTTTTAGATGACTGAATGGTGACAGTTAGGCAAACTGACTGAGGTAAGGAGAATAACAAAATAATCCTAAAGTAAAACATCGCAAGAACAGTAGGAAGGGATTCTCTATTTTTTCAGTGGAGTTGGTCCAAAATTCATAATGAAATTTTAAACATGGTCCAATATAAAATAAGCCTAACTTTTGTATTATCTTATTCTGCCTGTTTTACTACTTTACCTGTTATATTTTTTGTGTAATTATATGTTTAAGTATCCTCACCAGCAGTATGTTCTTACCTGTAATGACTGTAAATAGATATGAATAGGTGTGGGAGGAAAATGAGGTTTTCTGTTTTGTAAATAGGTAGTTTGCCTTTTTACTGTTTCTTTTTAACCTTAATTCACTGTAACTTGGCCAACATTTTTCTGACAAGCAAAATATTTTGTTTTGCTAAATTTTGGGTGTTTTTTCAGGTTTTTTGAACACCAGAAAAAAGGTAATTGTGTTGGGTAGCACAAAGCTTACCTGTAATGTGAAGCATTTCTTGCTTTCAGGATTGATCACAGGAAATGCAAGAAGAGTAGTTCCTCTACAGAACAGTATAGAAATACAGCAAAAATTATTAAAGACCTATTTTCTTAGTACAATCTAACAGCTTCCTCTGATCTGAAGTTCAAGGTCTTCCTGAGTAGCAGGTTTTACCTTATATTTATTAGCCTTTCATAGATTATTCTTCTTTGAGTCTACTTAATGAGTTTTTAAATTTATGTAAATTTTTAGCATTGGCAAATACTTTAACAACAAGTTTCACAGATTAATAGTTTTTTATGTAGGAAAAAACCAAAACATGTTGTTTGATTTGGGCCTACTATATGAAAATATAATTTGATTTCCATTGCTTCCTGTATTTAGAGAAGCAGTGAATAGTCATTGCATATAAACATGCCTTCCCCAGGCAAATAATGCTGCTTTAGATCTCTGTAGTTCCCCGTTTGTGTCTTTTCTCTATTTTATAATCTTATTTGTATATCCCTAATATAGAAACAATTTGTTTCCTTAATCAGCCTTCTCTCTTTTCAATGCACTTTGTCTTTTTTACTATATCCCATTTTAGGTTAAAATAATCAGAAATTAATTAAATGTTGAATCTATGGGCACTTAAACAACATATATGGTAATACAATGATGTTTTCCTTTTCATACCCAGTCCCCTTCCTAATACTTCCTAGCACTCAAATGGTTTATATTTTTTGGGAGGTTTTTTAATATCAGACTTTAACAAGATTAAATATGTCAAGACATAAAAGATCTCCTCTCCTTTCTAGGGAGGACTCAAGGAAAAAAAGTTTAACATAAAATACTTAAAATTTAAATCTACAAGGTCTTGAAGTAAAAAAACCCCAATATTGTCAAATTAGAATCTTGCCATAAACTGAATGATCTAAATAAATGCAAACAATAAATAAGTATTATATTTAGATAATTTATTGAAAAGAGTTGAAAAGCTCTTTAAAACTGTATAAACTGTATAAAACACCCTGTGCAGAATACCTTCCTCACACTAGCATTTCCTATCAATATTGTATTTGGATATATTTTTCAGCAACTATGATGTGTTTAAATTTTTGCCCCAATATTTTTGCCCTTCAGTTCTCATAGGAAATCACTGTAAACAATAAATAAGNCTATCTCACTACCCTGCTCTCTGAAGTGATTACTTGGTTCCTGTTCTGCCCTTCCCCAGCATGGAATTTGCACCACCAGCCTGTGCACAGGGGAGCATCACCCAGGGTATCAAGAATGCTCACCCCCCCACACAGCCCAACCCTGCCTTCCTGGCCATTTGCTTCTCCACACCCAAAAGCAAGAAGGAATCATTTGGCCCTCTTAACTAACCAAAAATGTGACTCCTCTTTTTGAAATGACTGATTTTTTAAAAAGATTTTTTTCTTTTAAAGTCTCACTCTGAACACTCTGACTTTGCAAATCCTATTTGCATGAATGATATTTGAAAAGAACTGTAAATGGTCTTTCCATTCTTATTTGAACCACACATTTAGGTGAAAAGAATAAAAAAGATTTTTCAATTAAAAATAAAAGAAAATTAGTTAGGTAACACTCAGGAGTTTTATCAGGTCTTCAGTGATCTGTAGAAAGTTAAATATTTGTTTTCCAAAGCAAATTCCACAGCACATTCATCACCACTCTTCAGCTCCATGAGATAAAATTTAGCTGTGGGAGCACACAGCAGAAGTCAGGGCTCTGGCATGCCATTGAAATATACAGGTCCTTTTCTGACCTAGAAAATGTTGCTAAACTTTAAGTCTTTCACCTACCAGAATTAAATAGTCAACCACTACTGTTACCTCTATCAAAAGGAGTTTGTGCAAATCACATTTTACCTGGCTAATACGAGGGTATGCAAAGGAAATGGAGATGTACTATCGTTTTCTCTCAACCTCAGGATGTTTAGTCATGTATGGTGATGTGATATGACAGGGAGAACAAATATGGTAAATGCTCATCTGCAATAGTTATTATTACCTCTGCAGCAAGTAAAGAGAACATTTTAATGCAAACTGAAATGGAACTGACTGCATTTTTGTTTTAACACAGTAGCATAAACTGAAATTGCTGGTAGATTCCAGCTGCTGAGGTGCTGACTTTGGGCTTGCCAGCTGCTTCCCTGCTCCTTCCACCATGTCACAGCTGGCATTCAGAAGCCTTTTTCCAGTGAACGGGCCAGATACACCTACTTTGCTATCATCCCCTTGGAGAGGGTCTCTGTTGTTGCTGGCCACCTAAAGGAAGGATGTAGGTGTCCACACACACACAGAGCTGCTAAAGACAGGGTGTGTTTGCGTTCTGGGGAGACTGAAGTGGATATTTCCTTGCACAGTCAGGGTTACCCAGTAAACATGTTTTACCTCCATGAGCTTTCTGAGAGGGAAATCTCTAAAATAGGTGAATGAAGGTCTTAGTGGAACAAGCTGGCTTTAGTTTGTGTTTATCCTAAAGCCTCAGCACACTGTTCCAGCAGCATAAAAGACTATAAAATTCAAATAGGTTATATTTACAGCCCTGTAAGCCCTCTTTACAGTGTGCAAGTGATAGAAACAAGAAGCAGGTATGCCTGCAGAGTACTTTGAAGGGAGTCTTCTTTTATAAATTAGAAAGCATCATAATCTTTCAACTCACTATCTCAAGAAGGTTTATGCAGCTTTTCCTCCTTTTGTTGTGAGGAAAGGTTTGGCTGCAATCACTTTACACTTATGGCTGACAAGAATATATGGCACTGCCATCCATGACAGTATCCTTGCTAACCTAATGAGCATGCTGGGGAGGCTTATTCTTGCCAGATCTTTCACCACCCCAAAGGTTGTCAAACCTGTTGTCACTCATGTTTTGGAGTGTAGCAGATCCAGCATGGGGGTTGTGCATGTGGGAAGTTGAAAAGTTACAAGAAAAGGACATAAACTAGGAAAAAAAAAATAAAAAAAGATTATAAGGAGGTATTTCTTAATAGTACTATACAATAAACTACAATATATAAAATATAAACAATATACAAATACAATATATAAAATATATAAACAATGAACTACAGTGTGCCAAAACTCTGGTAAAGGAACTGTAAATGCTCTTGTAATGAACATTTATGCTTCAAGCATATCTCCAACTTCCTTAGGCCAGATTTGAAATTCTTTATTCAGTCATTAGTGCAGGTCTTGAAACTGAAATGATTTTTTTTTCTTTACTCCAGATAAAAAAATCGTAAATTTGGCCTTTTGGGTCTGTATGATTCATTCCAGCAGTGTCAAACTGAAATCTTTAACATTTGGGTTTGATAACCTATTGTATACAAGCAATTTATCAAAAGTGTTATTAAGTTAAAGGCTAGCTGATTACAAAAGATTTTTCTCTTTGATTTACCAAAAGTGGCACAGTAACCAAACACACATACGCTTTTGTGTGCAATTCATCTATATGACAATTTTATCTTAAAAAAAAGGAACAGAAAATGGATAAATAGGTCAGACACTGAGCTCTACTTTCCCATCAAAAGTTAAACCAAAATGTTGCATATGGAATGAAGAAGGGCTCATGCAAATCTCTGGCATGACAGACCTTAATCTCTTCTCACCAAAATCACTACAAATTAAAGGGCAGCCCAAGAAAGTCAGTACTCTAGTATCAAAGAGTACAGAAGAAAGCCACTCCCAGAGTCCTAGTTATGTAAAAAGCAGGGTGCTGTTTAGAAGCCTCACCCTTAGAGGAAATCTGATATGTATAAATTAACTTTCTTAAGAGAAAAGAGCCTTGATAACTCTGTCAAGGAGGGCTGTAGATCCGGATGTTGGAAATAGGAAGCAAGGGTGGCTGAAACACCACAGTGCAGTGGTTCACACTTTATGTTTAACCAAACCTATTTTAAGTTTCTTAAACAAGGATATGTAGCATCCAGAAGATTACATGCCCAGAAACTGTTAGAAGGGCTAAGAAAAAAAAAAAAAGGATATAAAAAGGAAGCTGAAGTCTCTTAATTTGCTGAATCATTAAGGTACTCAGACTCTACTTATAGCCACAATATTCAAGCTAAAAATCAGTCATGAATTCTCATTAATTACCACTGGAACTTGTTGTTTCATGGGCCCAGAGCACAAAAGCATTAAGTGTTCCCTGCCAGTGGCACACCTATTTAACTCTTTGCAGGAGTTCTGCTCCCCCAGTCTTCATAAGAAATTCTCATATATATTTTACTCAAGCCTTGCAAGAAAAATCAAGTCAAAAATAGCAAAATAAAAAAAATTAGATATGCGAACACAGATTTCCTAAAATATGTAAAGTATTATATATACTAGGATAATTTTCCTTCAGAAGATATGAAAGCATGATCTTGCCCCTGCTGCCATTAAAGTCAATGGTCCACTGGACTAAAAATATGCCATAAAGTTCATGTAACCTTATAATTCTGTACCACTGGTTTTGTGCTGCAGCTGATTTCAGGCAAGTCAACTCTTACTTCTGACCATATTGGGTTAAGAATTAGGGCCACTGGTGGTAAAACCAAACAGGTTTTGTCCAGTACTTCACTAATGAGCTATTCCATGTGAGAGAACTTGAAGGGAAATTAAAGAGAACACTGACTTGAGATAACTATATACAACCAGCTGTGCAGTGAAGCAAAAGCCCTGAAGTGTAAATTGGTTAAAATTGCTTGGCTTGGAGGAGAAAGGATATTTGTACTATGAGATCACACGATCCTCTCTCTGAGGAACAGGTATCTTCCTAGGAAATCTGTGACTATGCAAAGATAGAACAGCAGTGAAAAAGAAGGCAACTTTCAGAAGTCACACCTTTAAATAACTATAAAAGCCTTTTCTACTGTACTTTTTGTAAACCATAACTCACCACGTTTTTTCAATCCCAGTTATGAAATTACAGTGTTATTAGTTACTAAATGTTGAACAAATGCTGATCTGATGTTGAATGCATGCTAGCACAGTTTATGAGGGTGATCCCTAGAAGATCCTCTCTGAGAGATAAGAGCAACCAGAACTATTGAATAGGGAAATGAAACAAGCAGGTGTAATCATTTATGTAAGTATGCTGTATATAATTGTCTCACTCTGCTGGTAAGTTGATATTTTCTGCCTGTCTCTCTTTATCCATGCCACTGTGCCAAAAGTAGCAACATTTGTGTCTAATAGCTATATCCTCAAAGGTACCAAGGCAATTTTCTTCTCTTTTGTACTTCAGAATATAGTCAGAGCTATGTAGAGAGGCAGAGTGGCTGATTGCTAAGCTTTGTTTAAAAGTGGTATTCAGATCCTATTTTTTTTTTTTTTTTTTACTCGGGCACAAAATAGAAAATTTTCTCTGGAGAAAAGACAGTGCAGAGATGTTTCTTTGGATATTACTTATAGCTTAGGACTTCAGCAGTGCTAGGAAGAGCATTATCTCTATGGGATCAGAAGTTCAGAGCAAAGTTCAACAGACAGCTTTTGCTACACAGAAATTTGGAGCTTATTTCATTCTTTCAGTACTTACTCACTGTCACAAGAACGTGACATGAGAGCAAAGCCATTGTCTGGCTAGGGAATAGTGACTAGAATCCCTATTTTCATCTATCTGTGGTGTCCCTTACAACTGATACCCTTTTTAATTGTCCCTAGACCCAGAAACTGATGTTCTTGTGCTCATAAATTAACATGTGTAGAGATGCTAATCATTGCTCAAACACAACAGCAAAATAAAACTTTGCATTCATAGCCACTATTTATTTAGGAAGATTACAAAGATATTGTACTAAGAAGGCAGAAATAAAAATATGAGAAATACACTGGACACAGAGATTAACATTTCAGGAGTTTTAGAAATTTGTCAAGTCTTCAAAATGGAGTAAGAGTTTTCTGTGGAAAAATTCTAATGAACAAATTTATAAATGTATTTCTAACTTCTTCCTGGAACTCATTAATTATTTCACCATTTTTTACAGATTCAAACACTGGTGAAATGGCTAATGTAGTTTGGGCTATAAAACATAACTGAAAAAATCAGTGTTGCAACAGTGAAATATCTCTTTAGTTTTTCTTTCCTGCAACAGTGAAATATCTCTTTAGTTTTTCTTTCCTCCTTCTCCAAGTAAATTCTCATTAACTTCACCCCAAAAGAGAGAGAGTTTCTCCTGAAAGTGCTCCTGAAACAGCTGTGGCTGTTCCTGTCACAGCATATGCCTTGTGCTAACTGTTGTCTGCTTGTGTCCTTGGTAAGAGAGTTTTACACTTATCCTGTCATCTTTCTGAGGCAGCTGAAAACATACCAAGAGGCAAAAATCAGAGTTCAAATCCAAGTCAAGCCAAACTCTGAACTAATGATTATCCAAAGTAGACAAACAAGGAAAGATGTCACCACTGATATTCACATTATCCCATTTAATCTTATCCAAAGAGTCAAGATGGGAAGGAGCGAAGAAAAGAAAGACGTCCTTATATTCTATTTTTCCCCCTTAACCTAAATGGCCAGGATACACCCTGAAAACAGTGACAGCACACTGAATGGATGGCTTCCAGGCAGTGCTCTCAGGGTGGGATACCAGGCTACATCAACAGTCAGGGTGTGCTCTGTGGTTTCTGAGGTTCTCAACCATGGCTTGATTCTCAACCTGATTTACTTGACTAGCCCACTAATTGTCTTTACATGGAATTTTGAGGATAAAAAGGTGAATTTTAATGGTGAACTGTAATGCATTTTATGTTGTGTTTTGCAGATTTGCATCACCTGCTCTTTTAATTTACTAATTCAGTGATGCCTGAGCATTCAAGTTACTAGATTAATTTAAGGAAATTATTCTTAAGGCTACAATTTTTTTCCTGTGGTAACAGAGAGGTCCAAACTTCAGTCTTTAGCACCATAACCTGGTCCAAAGAAAATCAAAATATGGTCTTGGAATCATACAGTAATTTGGGATAGAAAGGATATCCAGAGTCCACTATTCTATTCTTGCTGTAAAATCAGTGTTCCTGTAGGGAGTCACATTAAGGGAGGATTTGACTGTGGTTCCATACATGTGAGATCTTTTGTTCAAAGTGCTCTGATGGAGCTCAATTATTTCTTTTCATTCTGTTTAATAAAACAATACAGATGGAGCTCTCCAAACAATGAAAAATTGCTCTTCTGTGTGCCTAAGTAAAAAATACTCCATGGAGTTTTTAATGGGATTAGCTAATGCATATAGAAAATAGATCTCTCCTGAGAATGATGTCGTATCTTTCAAGCATATATTTCAGGCACAAGGAAAGGAGAGCTGGAGAGAATCATGTTCTTCTTAGTAATGTATGATTGTCCTTTGTTGCTTGAGAATCAGATAAAATAAGAAAGGTTCACGACGATCATAAGTGGAATGGCCTCAAACCCAAAATACAGCCATCACAGTCTTAGACACAGAAAAAGATGGAGAGTAGGAAACTCAGGATATGACAGACCCATTGTATGGGTATAATATTTCATTTCCTTTGAAACACAGACTTTCTCTGCTTTTCATTAAAGTTTTCAAAGACTATTTCTAGTCTGAGAAATTTTTATGAGCTCTGCCTTTGTGTGGGACAGTTGATAATTTCCAATCAATTAGACCACTTTAGAAAAGCTCCTGTCTCCCTGGCTTGCTGTGACTCTGGTCTAGGCATTTCTGAAGCAAATACACTTCAATACACTTCTCTTCTAATAGTACCAACAGTGACCTTTAGAGCTAAAGCCAATAACAGGTGGTGAGGTATAACATTAACACTGCTACAGTGGATTACCTTATCTCATTCTATAGTATCAAATATGAATTTATTTGATGAACACAATAGCAAAAACCTGACCCAAAAGAGACCTGTCAATGATCAGGGAATATGCTGCTTTCAATGCAGGTAACATCATAAAATCAGGAATAATTCTGCTTAATATAAAGACTGAGAGAACATAAACTATTCATGAACCAATCAACAAGGTCATAGTGTGAATTGTTCACTGATTCATATGCCATTTTTATTTGATTTTGCTCTGCATTAGATACCTCTTTCTCCTATTTTTAATTCTTGGTTGAGAAAACTGCTCACTCAAATTTCATGTGCTTCCAAAGCCAAATATAGATACGAATTTCTTTGGATTTTAGACATATGTATGGTGTTAAAATTCACAGTGATGCATGTTAGGGAAGGATCCTGTTCTCATTTCACACTTCTGACAATCTGGAGCACCTCTTTTTACTTCAGTGAAGATACAGTAGTTTAGTCATAAGAGAATGTGGGTCCTAGATTTTAGTATAGCTTTGTACCTTTAAAGGTGTATTTTTCTTCACCCTAAAAATATGCATCCCATGAATAAAAACAGTCTGCCCTTTAAAACCAAAGAACAAGAACAAAAGGTTGGGACTATGTCACTGTATAAACCTCAGGCATCAAACTTGATAAAATATTTCAAGTCCTGAAGGTGCAAAACTACCTTAGAAAGCTGAGATACCTTTGGAAACACTGTAGCAATGAATCTGCTCTGTAAAAATAGTTCTCAAGTAAGTCAGAATCATAGTCAATAAGCAACTATGCAATAAATATCTACAAATTGCTATGCACTCTCCTTAGAAAAAAAGAATCCCAGCTGAAACAAGTAGATGGATTTGGCTAACATTGCACATTTTTGCATGTATAGGAACTTCTTCAATTGAAGGGTAATGTTTGAAGAAAATGCCTAATTTACCCATGCAAAGGCTATTAAAGGTTCTACAAAGCTGAAAATTAGTTAATGCACTCAAAACCTTGTTATTCTTAAATTGCATAGCATTGCTAACAGCTTAAAGGCAGTTAGGTTTACAATTCTTCCCTTGCCTGATACTAGTGCTGATGAATTTAGTGAAAAACTCTTGAAGATGTTTACTAAAACTGTGGGGAGGTAAATGTGCTCACAAATAGCTTCTAATTTTGTTTGGTGAATTCTTGTATCTTCAAATTTAACTGGTCAAAGTCTGTGAAATGCAAATGAACGAGAATAAATTCAGATAGAATTTTAGTCAAAACTTCCCCAGAAAATTGATTAAATTAAGCAGGAGAGAAAGAAAAAGAAAAATTACTAAATCTAGGTAATGAATTCACTACAAAGTATTTTTAGGGCTTCATCTTACAAGAGTTCATAGTCTGAATGTACTTCCTGAACTCCTATGTCAATACGTGCCAAGGTAGATATATATTTCCAATGACTGTATGAAATAAATTCCATCATTCTTATTTATTTTCTGCCTTTTTTCATGTTAATTGTCAATCTTAGGGACACAGTGTGGTATCCCCAGGTATCCTGTAAATAGCAAAAGTGCAGGAAGACAAAGAAATATAAAAACTCTCCGTCTGTACTGAGAAGAACCATGGCAAGAGAAGCATCTCCCTGGGCCACAGCCATTATCCCAGCTCTGCAGCTGGCACCAAAATAGCACAGTAACTGGAGACACAGAAATATCATAGATAATTATATTCCCTTTAGTTAATTCCAAAACCACAGCCATACTTTTCAAATGTCACAGTGGTGCTGACAAATCAACACTTACACGCCTTTGACTGTGTTATGATGAGTTCTCAGGTCAGCCAAGGCTACCCTGCCCCTGGCCCCAGTCTCACCCTGCCCCAAGTGATCCTGTGGATCACAGCCCCTCTGGGGGCAGGCTGCTGGCTCCTCTCACTGCATTTACACACACAAACTCTTTTCAGTGCCTTGCTGGTTCACAGAAAATTGTTTCACTGACATTTGCTATCTGTAGCTATCTGCACTGCTGAGTCAGTTTCCCTTAAAATAAAGATTTGTTCACATGAACATCAGCAGTAAGTCCAAGTGGCCTCATATTCATTATTCTCTTTGGGGATAGACTGTGCAAGTGAGCTTGTATATTTTCTCTTTCTTCTAAATTTATTCCTCATACTTCATATTTCTTTTTTAACAAAGAGCAACATGATAAACCCTTATTTCCTCTTTAGTTACAGGATCTCCCAAACTCTTCCTTTTAAACTCAGTGCCATATTTAGCCTCAATTATTTATTTTCTATTAAAATACTTGTTAACGATTTTGAAATAGAAAGAGGCAGGATATTCTGTTGATTATTAATTAGGTAAATATTTGGGGTTTTGCTGGGGTACAATTTAACCATGAGCTGAAAATGGACCATAACTATAGCCACCAATTAGGCAAAATTTTTGATGACTTCATGTCTTTATTATTGAAAAAAGGACTTAATAGATGAGTTAGGTGATATTGATGTTCATCATTTTAGAATTAATATTACTATCTGGGAAATATGCATGTGTAAATTCAAGGTTGGTTGCAAGACTTCATTTGGAAACAAATGAAAAAAAGGAGGAAAATTATAATTCTAATCAAGCTGAAGCTAGTTGCATAGAAATTGAGTTGAATTTACATTGGAACACATGATCATTCTAATATACAACAAAAAATTACTTTCTTTGTCTTGACTATAGTTTGAGAAAGCATCGGCTGGATTCAGTCCTGCACCAAAAAAGCTTTTGGCTGCACTGCAAAATCTTCTTAATATAAATCAAGATTTGAATGCAAACTGAAATAGCAATTTAATCCTAGAGTAGGTTTTCTTATTGTGGTTAGCAACCTATTGACAGTTTAACTGTGGGAAAAAAAAATTAGAATTTAAAAAAACATATTGTACCTAAAAATTATAGCTCATATAATGGCTAAATTCTTTCTGTCTATAAAATTTAACTTTACCAATATCTAACACTAATACACCTAGCAAAAAGTTTACATGTAGATCATACCCATATGAATACCTTTATCATCTTGTGTAATTAAATATATAACTACAATGAGTTGACAAAGACTTTCTGTCAAAATTTGGAATTAAAGAAAAACAAAACAACGACAAAAAAAATAGAGAAATGAGAAATAATAAAAAAAGAAAAAAGCTAGTGTTAGATTTTTGCACAAAATGAACACTTACAGAAATATTTTTTGGCCAGAACAATTGCATTTGGTTTTGCCAGCAAAGCAAAAGGTAGATACATATTTTTGTTTTGTTTTTTTCACACTTTATCTATATATGCTCCAAACTTTCCAGGGGAGCCCAGGCTAAAATCTTCCCAGAGATTTTACTAGGATAGCTTGTATCTCCATTACTTCTCTTCCTTTGTTCTTTATGCTTTATGCCACTATTTTCTTTGTACTTCAGATTAACTTGAAACTTGAGTCTTGCTTATGTTTATAACCATGATCTAAGGCTAAGTATTTTGGTCAGGTTTTGGGGTTTTTTTAATTATTAAATTGTTTTACTACCAGGAGAGGTTTTAAGGCAGAAGAAACTGATATTAATAGATTTATGGTTCTTTATCCTGCAGGAATTGCCTCTGTACTGGTAGTGTTTCAACAGGCATGTTTCAAGTGGTACAATTCTGGGAGCTGACAAGGTTTTTCATAGCTCACTTGGCAAAAGAGCAGCTTACCTCAGGGTATGAGTGTGAAATTACAGCAACGTGGTAACTGCCAGGTGCATGTTCTTATCCCACAGAAAATATGGTGGAGCTTTCCTCATACCTGCCAGCTTGTCAAACCAGGCATCAGGGCAAAACATGCAGCATGCACTGGATGAAAAATCTTCCCTTTCTTCTTTTCTTGTAGAAAGCAGAGCAAGAACCACAGATGAGAACAGTCATTGCAAGCAGCTAAAAAACTGCTGGGTTTACAGCTAACTACAAAGAGGAATGGGAAGCGTAGCCTTTAGTTATTTATTTATAAACCCCATACTCACTCCTCAGCACGCAGCTTTTATCACGCTTCTTATATTTCATCAGTGCCTTTGGCCCAGCAAGTCTCACTGAATGTGCAGAAGCTTAAGCAGTCAAATGCAGACATCTTTACTCAGGGGTACAGAGGAGTAGCAAGAAAACCACCTGAACATTAGAAAGTGCTCATACAAAGTCTATTCCCTCCTAAAGGTAATACTTTCTCACTGCCAGCTCCTCCACATGTAAATCACATCCATTTACACTCCATTTCACTGACTTAGACTGTAGTAAGTGAGTGTAAGTAGGTCTTAAGGTGTCCAACTGAGCATAAAGGACTCTAAATTACACATTTTATGCATCACCTCTGAACTTAGCTCATAGGTTTTAAACAAAAGCAGAGTAATAAATCGATAGTTTGGAGGAGGGAGGATGTGAAATGTGTGTCCATTTTGGTTTCTCGAGGTTATCACTGTATTTCATCAAAACTAATAAAAAGGTCCTGCCTTTTTACTTGAAACCCTATTGAACTCAAATTGAGATATGCACCAAATTCTTTAAGCAATTATTTAAGCAGATAAAAAACAAACAAACAAACAAACAGAAAAACATGAAGACACTAAATTTATCAAGATTTAGCTTGGTTTTCTGTTGTTTGGTGGGGGGGGATTCTTTTTTGGGGGTTTTTTTGGGGTGTTTTTTGGGGTTTTTTTCGGGGTTTTTTTCCTTCTAAGATTTGAGCTGCTCCTAAAAAATTTCAGAGAAATGTATGTTATTTTCTGCTTTGGACCATACTCTGAAATCTCTGTTCTTAAACTTTGTTCTGATTCACTGCTAATTCTACAATGGAACATGCACTTAAGTAAATTGCTAATGAGATTTGAGGCAAAGCTGTGACGCTATGAATAGCATCTCAGAGTAAGTAAAATTGTATTTAGAAACAGTGGAATCTATTTATTACCAAATTACTTACTCTCGAGGTCAATTATTGCTACAAACATTTAATTAAATGATGATGTAAATTTGATGGGAATACTCAATACAAATAAAGCCTGTTCTGCACTTTGAAAAGGTGAATAATAGAACTGTCCTTCCATCATTCCAGTTAAAATTAATTGGTCTCCTGGAAGTCTAATTATAGAAAATATGCAAACTCTCTAGTTCATCTTCCCCAGAATCTCATCTACATTAACTTAAAAATGTACTGGGAATGAGGCTTCTCAAAGCAAAATAAAAGAACAATGCACAGTAATAACAGGAAACATCCTGAGGGTTATACCTTGCTATGGAGGGGTTTTTTAGGATTTGTTTTTTGTTGCCTTTTTTTCCCCCTGAAGAAGGGGGAGGATTTCTTTAAGGTATGGTGTAAAGCTGGAAGGGAAAGAGTAAAGCTAAGAAAGCTGTTATTATTAGTGCTCTGCCTCCTCAGTTTTAAAACAGATTCTGGCACTTAGGAGAATGGGGAATGGCATTGCTCCGTGACTTCCTCCATTACAACAAGATAATTAGATGCCAAGTGCTAAATTCTGGATTCTATGCATTCTAATGGACACTCATGAAAACAAAAGAATTTGGCATCTAAGTAGCCTGTGTTTGCTTCTGGAAACATTTATTTATTTTAAGACTTCAAAATAATGACAATCCATAGAATACAGTACTCACATTTTAGAGTACATATTTCATCATAAAGGTCCTTTATTTCAATTCCTTCCCAGAAATGATAATTATACACCAAGCTTACCCTGCTAGTACTGCACTGCACAGCTATAAAAATGAAGACTCTCTTTTATGCATTTGCTGAACCAGAGATTTTCTTGAAATCCCTTTGTTGAAAGAATTCCCAGTTTGATGAATGACACAATCTTTTGGTCTTCATTCAGACAACATTTTCAGTGAAATAAAAGACATTTTCTGGTGTAGAGCCCAACAATTTACCCTTAGTTCAGCTGGTCAGAGTTAAGACAGTTAGGAGGCAGACTTGTTGGTGTCAGAACCAGAAAGACAGGATGAACTACTTGAAGTCTTGAAACGTTAATGTTGCATTACATATCTGTCCTGTTTAGTGTCTCTAATAATAAGCTGGAGGAGGTGATGAAGTGCCCTTTCTTCAAGTTTGCAGGAGGGGAGGAACAGTCAATACAGTTGAGGGTGGAGGGACCCAGACTTGATGAAGGCATGGGGTGAATCGGAGCCTTATCAAATTCAGCAAAGACAAATGTTATGTGTTACAGGCTGGGATGGGTTGGTTCCAGGCAGTTCTGCTGGAAAATTCCTGGACTTTGCCGTGGTTAGCAAGATGAGCATGAGCCATCAGTGTGTACCTGCAACAGAAATTGCTTACTGCATTCTGAGCTGTAGGAACAAGAGGAGAGCACATTCAAGAAATCAAGACAATTGCTCATTCCCATTTACATGCCACCCTTTAGAACGTAATAAAGCTACTTTGTCCCGTTTTAGCCAACTCTGTCCTATAGACAATGATAAAGAGCATCATAGAATCATTGAGTCATTGAATACCTTGGTTTGCAAGAGACCCTGAATATCATCTAATTACAAGCCCCGCTGTGAGCAGGGATGTGATATCAGGTTGTACAGGGGCCCATCCAATCTGGCCTGGAATACTGCCAAGTATGGGACATCTACAGCTTCTCAGCCTGCTCCTTTACCTCACCACCCTCACAGTGAAGAATTTCTTCTAAACATCTAACTTAAATCTCTCCTGGTTTTGTTCCAAACCATTTCCCCTTGTCCTACCACTATCCTTTCTATTTTATAAGCACCCTTTAAGTACGTAAAGGCCACATCATGTTCTCCCCACAGACTTCTTTTCTCCAGGAAAATCTATCCCAGCTGTCTCAGTCTGTCTTCACAGAAGAGATGCTCGATGCCTCTGACCAGCTTAGTGGCACTCCTTTGGCCCTGCTTCAATAGGTCAATGTCTTTTCAGGACTGAAAACCCCAGAGATGGATGCATACTGCAGGTGGGGTCTCATGAGAGCAGAGTAGAGGAGAAGAATCATCTCCTTCAACCTGCTAGCCGCTCCTCTTCTGATGCAGCCCAGGATATGGTTGCCTTTTTTGGCTATAAGCACACACTGCAGACTCATGTCCACCAGAACACCCAAGCTCTTCTCCTCAGGCTGTTCTCCAGAACTACTTCTCCCAGTCTGTTCTCATACCTGACCACCTTGACTTCTCATAATATAGGGAAAAATTTTTCCCCAGTGAAAGAAGTCAAGATTAGATTGCCAAGAGTACAGTCTGCATCCTTGGAAGTTTTAAAGTTTGGAGAGGATAAAGTTCATCTGACAATGAGTTGAACCTAATTTCAGCAACGTACTGAGTTAAACAGTGCTGTAGTAACAGCAGTAGTAACAGAAGAAAACTCTGGAAAAGAAAATATATTCTTCATGTCAAGTTGTCTTGTTGAGGATTTTATTCTGAATTACCATATCTCTCTATAGCACCCATGTAGCAATGTATCTGTACAACTTAGGCCATTCTGTGTAACAGCCAAACTCTTTGTAGATAACAAGCCACCTGCAGTCTTGTTTCCAGGGTTCTCAAGAATCCATCAAGGTTACTGAGAAAACAACAGGACAAAAACAAGACTGGAAGCCTGAGAAACTGTGGGCAAATAATGCAAAACCTAGAGAGAGAACACAGAACGTGAGGATGGACACTTGACCAATTAGGTGTCCTGAAGGATGTGTGCCTGCCTCGTGGACAAGTGGCTTAGCCAATCAAGGGACACATGTATGCATGGACAGTAGTGCTAGAAGCTATAACTGGAGTCCAATGTAAACAATAAATAAAGCTTCTGTTGAAAATCATATTGGTTCTATTCTTCAGTTGCTCATCTCCCCCTGCAACACACTCATGCAAGAAACTACTAGAGTGGATACACATCATTCTGAATAAAATCTCTTTTATACTTATTTGCCACCAAGGAAAATAGACTACTCCAGTCACAGCACATTTTGGAATGACCATGTCAAAGGCATTTGTGCCAGTCAATCTGTACATATTGGCCATGCGCTTCTTAATGTGTCTGTCCATCAGAAACATATTTCACAAATACTTGTGATCTCTGGTCTCAAGAGATCTGGTTCAGTGAATTCACATTAAATACACCTCTTTCTCTCTGGTTTTTTTTGCATTTTAAGTGTGAGTTATCTTTAAATTTTGTTTATTTTTAGATAAGTAAGCAAATTAAATTAAAGCCTTACTTATGACTCTTCAGCCTGTTTCCCTTCCATTAGAATTAAAGGGGACACTATTATAGAGGTTAGGTAGTAATTGCTGAAAAATCCTATCTAGCAGCATGTGTCATACATAAATATACACAAGAAACTAATTTAAATGTCCTTAATTGTAATTATCCCATTTATCCCTTAATACTATGAAAGTGTTAATAGAATGATTTAAGAAATACGTTTTATTTATCTAGCAGGCTCTGGAACCATTCTACTTTGTGTAAATATATATCCAGTCACATAACGATATTCCTCTATCATTATATATTTAGCAGTTTTTGGAATTCTATTTACTTTTCAGATACTAGTCCAGCATACCTATGAAAAGCAATGTTAAAAAACCTGGATATTGCAAGAAACGTCCAGAAATGTGCATAAACTTCCAGTAGGCTCACAATTAACCACTGGATGTGCCAAGATCACTGTAGCAACTTGCTCATAATTCAAATTTTCTCTAACCAATACCAATCATCGGCATGTTTTTATGAGTTCTAAAAACTAACATAGTTGCTATCAATGTAAACCCTTTACTGAGATGTAGAGGGTGCAGAAAATCTGCCATCTACTTTGCAACAGGTGTAACTGAAACCAAGGATTACATCAGTGAGAACAACTACTTCCTTAACAGAACTCCAGAATGGAAGGGTGAAGGACCATTCCCGAGAAAATATCAAACATTTTGCAACATCATTTGTAAGGCTTTTTCAACTTTTAAGACATGTTATCATCAATTGCCCTGAAAATAACTACTGCTCTTAAGTTAGAAGCAAAACATGGCAAAAGCAAGCAGGCAGTCAGACTGATATCACTTTTATGACTTGAGAGTTCAGACCTTGTGAGAAAACTAAGTTTTTGAGGTTTCAACACAGCAAGACACCTACTGACAGCCATGATGACTTGTGATTTGTATGGATTCTTCTGAAAAACTGGAGTCCATGAGGATTTGCCTTGAGCTAATGATATTCTTCGGAGAAGAGTGAAGAGGAAAAATTTCTGTCCTGATAATACCAAAAGGCTCCTTCCCCACCCAGCATTCAGTGATTAGCCACTGAACAAGACATCCAGAGTAGATGCTGTGTGATTTACACTGGCTTTAAAAGGACATGGTTCTTTAATTTCTGCCCAGCTAGATCTGGGATTTGTAAAAGGGTGACACACAATTTGACAATTTTCACTAACCTGAATGGGAAACAGTCCTGTGGTGGCGGGATCCCTTCACAGAGTACTAACATCAGGTAAGCAATCAGAAGGAGCGTGCTGACATGTTCATCTGGAGTAGAACACATGCCAGGAAGTGAAATTTTGTCTTCCTCACACCTCCAAAATCATCTCCCAGAGGTACAGTTTCTGCAGGGTTGGAAGGAAGAGTCAGATCTTTTATTAATGTGCCAGTTTCGCTTAGCTGGCAACTGGGGTTAAACCATGACAATTAGAAAGCTGCAGACTTGTTTAATCCAAACATACTAGAATTATATGGAGAGTCAAGTTGTATAAATGTTGAATTTGGCTTAAAGATTGTATCAGTATAGACAGATCTCTGGCTATGTAAATATATTTATTTGTGTATACTATACACTGTATGTATGCATTGCATTTGTACACTATATGTATGAAGATCTCTGCCTGTGTTAGAAAGAGCTAAGGAAACATTATTTTCACAAAATACTGTGTTGGAAAAGGTAATAAAGCAAAAACCTTTAATTCACATTTAACACTGAAAAGTGATTAGTTTGCCCTGGATTTTCATGGTTTGAGAAATATATCCAAGTGAAACAGTATAACAAAACAAAACAAAACAAAAAAATAAGCGGCAGTCTGCTGGTTAACAACACATTGAATCTAAATTAATAGGAAACAGCATTCAGATACTCACTGTTCCCAAACTTGCCTATATCCCTATCTTACATTTTCAATTTTCATAACTTTTATTTTCCTTTCAGCCTTCTTCTGACACTTCCACTGAAGGCTGCACAAATAGTGTAAATTATAGTGTTCCCTGCATCCTTTTGTTTAGGGAGCTCTTTTTGTAAATATCTTTCAAACCACGTAGGGCGCTATGAGCCATCTTGTTACTCTTTCACTCTGGAGAGATGAGAAGTGAGAGGTCACAGACATATAGAAAATACAACATAAGGCAGATGAACTGTTTGGATGAAAGAAGTGGGAGGTGATTAATTTTAGAGGGTCATCAAAATCCGTCCTCAAAACACGACTAAAATACTGCCACTGCATTCTCAAAATGCAAAACAAGTCACAACCTTCTTTTTTCCAAAATGCTTTTGTGCTCTGGTGGATGACCAGAAGTTTTCTACTGAGTTTCAGAGACAGGAGAAAACTATTGTTTACCAAAAGATAGGGAAGGACTTGGGATATGTGGCCTAAAACACTGCTGGACCCAGTTAAGAATTCTTTGACCTCAATTTGACTCATGAAGAAGACTTTCAGTGGCAACTACATAGATCAGAAGACCTTCTTCTCGATCAGGAATTGTGCCACAAGGTCCCAAATATAGCCAGTCACCCTCTGGCTCCATACCTCTTTAACAGCTCTCTCAGGCCTGCTACTCTCATGAACTTCCCTGGCATCTGTGTGGCAGGAGTAGGAAAACCAGAAACCACTGAATTTGACAGTTACTGTTATGGAGAGGCTGAACAATAACCAGCTGAGCAGACAGTGACTCTAAATTATGCTGTCAGATATTCAAGAGAGGAGAGGTTTTGCTTTCACCTGCCATTACTAGGCAGACCTGAGAATGAGGACTGCAGTTTTTCCTGGTGTACCATGGGCTGTGTTTAGATACAAAAAAA
>VYXD01019224.1:379430-392830 GCA_013397195.1 Hylia prasina | reverse complement strand
AAAAAAAAAAAAAAAGAATTGATGGTAATACATGAGGAGAGAATTTTACAAGATATAGCTTGTGGGGAGGAAAAAGAAGAAAAAAAGCATGTATATGTAATTTCTAGAAGATGTCTATGGGGTATGGTCATTTCATCTCCCACTTCATATTGTTTTTGCTTATAGGCAGGTTGGGATGAAGTTGAAAGTTGGCACCTTTTACTATTAGTCCTACAGGGGCAGAAAGAGCTGTGTAAAACGCAAGAGGAGAGATTAATGGGGGCACTTTCCCTGACCCTTTTTCATTTTCTTTTGTAAGTTATAACAGCACAGCCACTTGTGCTTATTACATTGCACTTTGTGATTTAGGGCTTGAGATTGTGTGCTAAGATAAAAGGAGGTTAAGAAATGAAAGGATAGGGGGATGAAGGAGGGAAGAGGAGTACAAGATGAGAAAATCAGGCAACATGAGAAGAGTTATGTCCTTTGAACCAATAAATAAGTCCAAGTTTAAGAATAATAGAAATAGTTAATCCACAGCATACTTCAGCACAGATGAAGAAAACAACACCCTCAATGATACAGGTGGCAGCAGTGGCACAGCCAATCTATAGGCAGAAAGGAGGTATAAGGTAGCAAAGGGGATTAAATAGCAATGAAGAAGAGACAGTCAGAATGCCTGACTGTGCTATAGCATTTAGCAGCACAAATTATGTGGAAGGAAAAAGCAAACAGAACAAAAATATTAAATAATTTTCCACAGAACACCAGAGCAGCAAAGAACATGGGAAGTCAGAGACAAAGTCTCATCTATGGCCCTGAAGGAAAGAAAAATGGAGTTCCTTCTACCTGATGCAGTTGGAAATTGGTTTTTCACCAGTTGCTCAGCCAAAACTACAAACTTGTTCTATTCACATTGTGTTACTAGCTGTTTCTAGTTGAAGTTCAGAAGTTTTTTTCCAGAGCCATGATATACTCTATGCTGATGAAGATCAGGAAACAGACTAGAAATAGAATTCCTCAATCTTTCAAGCACGGGTGGCTGCCAGGAGACTTGGATAAGTACCTATTTCTTGATTGTTTCTTGAAAATGAATGGCAGCATTGATAACAGGTGATGTATTCTGCTGTTTTGGAAGGAAAATGAAAGAGTGGCAGCTGGGATGTGTGGGTGGGTGATGCTGTAGTTGACAAGGAACCGGTAACAAACAAAAGAGTGGAAAGAGGAAAAAAGATTTTGCTATTTAAGGAAGTTAAGGAGATGATTCCATTTTGTTTGTGATGAGAAGGTTCACGTCATAATCTGTAGTAAAGTACAATAGCTGAAAATTCAAGGTAGACAAATTCAATTGTACAATTGGCATTGAAGATAATTAGTCATCATGATGAATTATCTTGTTATGTTTCCAAGCTATGTGTTCTTTCTCAGTTAAAATTTACTGGCTTAACAAAAACATTTCAAAATCAAATTAAGCATACTCTAGGAATGCTTCATAGACCCCTTAGATGATCCCATTGCTAATTTCAAAATATAACACCTGTTCAAGATTAGTTTGCTTAATTTCATAGAACTGTGTATATAAAGATATAAAGTATTCCTAGTATTTATAAAATGATTTGAAATTAAAACAACATATGAAAAGTTAAGAAGGCTGGTGAAGTATTTGTCCCTTTTGACCTGGCTTCTGCTCTTTTTATAAGAACTATTTAATAGTTTGCACACACTATCAGAAATTTCAGTTTTGGTGAATGCAGAAATATTAATCACAGAGATATATTAATTTAAACTGAGTTTCAGCAGATTTCTTGTGACCTGATATTATTTCTAGTCTAAAGAATTACCAAACACTAAATAGTGCTTTGTTCACCTGAGGTCAAATAAATAAAGTTCCTAGGCCTCTGAAACCTGCCTACCTGAGGTAATGATACCACTGTTAATCTGCCTGACACTATGCTAAATGCAAAAACAAATTAAAAAACTGATTCACATTTGGTTTTGTTTTATATGAACCACCATGGTTTCACTGATTCCATACCAATGTACCTCAATTAAGAATCTGAAACATAAAGTATGTACTATTTTATCCTTCTACAGTAACCTTCTGTGTGATAAAATTTACCTACTCATAAGAAAGATTTCCTTGTGAAGGAAAGGATGTTCATTTGTCCCATTTTACAGACAAGGAACACAGTATCTGTACAGCTCCCCCCCAAAAAAGGGAATATTTTAATTAACTAAAAAAAACCCCAATATGATGCAGTATAAAACCAAGAAGAAATGAAAATCATCAGAAATAGTCCTTATCCCCTTCTGGCCACCAATCTAATAATTATCAGCTGACAATTCCACAGAAATTACTTACAATAAGTGCTTTTGAATTTTAGGCTATGTCAAGGATAATGTCCAGAGCATAAAAGATAGATTAGGAAAAGGTGTGTAGGCTCTTGTGGTGTATAACAGATCCTCAATACTGAGATTTATCCTGCCTTGCTGGGGCACATTAGTCTTGTAGATAAATAGTAGTGTTGACTATAAACTCTTGCTAAATGGAGAAAAAAAAAGCATTATCAATATTTCTGGGTTGAAACTGCTAGGTTACAAACACACCTGGTAATTAAAAAAAATTAAAAGCAGAAATCAGCTAGCAACTAATGGATGGTCCAGGAGAAGTAAATGAGGAAGAATGCAGAGAAGTGCAGAAAGACATATAGAGCATTCAAAATGCTAACAGATGACAGACAGTTCAATGCAGACAAATGAAGTGCAATTATGACTTTGATGAGCCTTCGTGACACAAGACTACTCTTTGTTCGAGATAAAATATGAGGAATATAGATGAAAACAGATGAAAAAAATGAGAGACAAGTCATTGTGCATCATTAATAAGAGATAAGAAACAGAAAGAAAAAGACAAATCAATGCATTTAATGAATCTTAATAGTCCAATTGTCTATGTCTCTGGATTAGTACGTGCATGCTTCATAACATATGATCATTTAGAAAAAAGTGAGAAACAAAAGGGAGCTGCTTCGTGTTCTGTTAAATACAAGATGTCTAACTGAGCACTCAACTAGAAAAATATCATCAGTTTCCCTGACTTCTGCTTCTTCATCCATAACTTCTTTAATCAAGATATGTAACTTGAACAATTGGCCAGGTGGTTTATGGATTTTTTGCCCATTTCTCTAAAGTTTCAAACAACGGCATGGCCAGAAGTAGCAGGGTGTTGGCACAGCTATACCAATTCTCTGATCCGTTGCATCAAAAGTTGTGCAGTCAGTGTGATCTGACTCAGCTGACTCGATAGAGTTTGCCCTGCAACAGCAGGAGACATTTTTTTGTCCATTTGTCTCCAAGTATAGAATTCCAGATTTGTCATAGTAACCAAATACGTAGAAAGCAATTTAATGGTCTGTCTTTTAGTACAAATACAGAAGAGATGTTCCCAAAGGATCCACTCACATGCCTCCAAGAACAGATTTCCTAGGAAATGACAAATTTAATATCATCCCCTGCAAACCTGAAACCAGCCCAGCTAAGGCAAATAATTCTGTCAGAGGATAAGGTAGGTGACAGTAGACAATGGCTTGAGGCTACAGGGAATGGAGAGTTCACAGGTACTGACTGCAACACACTTCGTAGCTCAGGTATCATGTGGCACCAACATTGTTCAGGATTTCTAGGCGGTTTAAAATGTAGGAAAAGAAAAAAAGGTCAAAACAAACAATCCAATAAATGCAACTTTAGCAGTAAAAAAAAGTGAAATAAAACCAGAACTGTTAACTCCAATCTTTTCTTAGTCACAAAATTGAAAGTCATGGGACTCAAAACCTGCATTTCTAATGGAAATCATGATGAGAATCTATGACATGATGTGGAATTCTAACCCAACATTCACTCAGAATTCCTTTCTTCCAATAATTATCTTGTTCACTTACTTTGTATTGGTTCGTTAAGGGGTTTGTTGGGAAGGGGTTGATTTTTTTCCAGTTTGAGGATTTGCATTCTTGAAAGTTAGAGACTTTTTTTTTTTTAAAAAAACTTTAATTTAGAGCTGTGACTATTGACTCATTTGCAGTGGGGGATTAAGCAGCACTGGTTAAAGTTATTACCTCCCCCAGTTGTCCACCCATCCCTTTCCTCATTTTCCCTCAACAGGAAGAGTTTTTTTAGACTGGCAGCATCCCCTGATAGTTATCAGTTTACAGCCTAGCAAAAAAAAAAAAAAAAGGAAGCTGGAAATTGACCCTGGTCAGGGCTAGTACATATTTTGCTGTCATCTTAAGAGGTTCAAGAATATATCCCAGTAATAACTGCTGCAAAAAATGTACCTGCAGGAGCACAGCAGAAAGTTTTGATCTATAATTGCTTAAACTTCCTCAGCTTAGGTGACTGCAAAAGTCTGCATGTCTCAAGCAATAGCCTTACTCTAGAAATTATCTCCATCACATTATCATCAATTATAAGAAAAATTATAAGACAATTGTTCAGAATGTTAATGGTGTATCTCCTCTCTGAGACTGTCCAATCTCATGCACAACAATGAGACTGGGCTAAGAAAAGAGAAGCATTGATAGCATCTGAAAAGAGCTTAAAACTTTCTTACATATAGATGAAATATTTGATCTTTCAAATATGTAATGCAATAGACTATCCAGTATGGATTGGTAAAACTAAGCATTGTCAGAGCAAAGAGCTTGAGCATGTTTGTGAGTTTATGAAATAACCCTTCAGAGAACTGATGTTATGTATTCATCAAGTATTAGTGTGCAGATACTGGTGGCTAGTGTCATAAATCCAGATCCCATGTGCCCTGACTAGATCCATCCGTCCCTGGGAAGCCCCCTCCTCACTCCTCTCCAACTGCTCTAGTGCAGGGGCTTTGCGTCACCTTGGGGGTGACCAGATGCAGTCACTGCTGGAGGTGTGCAGGTCTCCAGTCCTCTCTTCTGGATGGACATTGGACAGTCATGATAGACTTATTTCCAGTTTTGTCTCCAGTGCCCTGTGAATCCTGAGCTTGAATCTCCAACCCAGCATGCCTGGGAATAATAATGAACCCTGTACCAAGCCCCCTTTTTTGTCCACCCTGTCTCCCTTCTGCAGGTCTGGCTGAGGGCACAGCCTTTTTCTGGGATCACCCTTGATTTCCAGCTCATCCTCCCTTCTTTTTTTGCTGTTACCTACACCAAGTCCAGCAATAGGCTAAAAATTATGAGAATACTAAGACTGGCCATATGGTTGAACAGCCAGCAATAACATTTGAGACCAGAGAAATCCATGGACAATGACAATAGGAGTATATAGTTAGCCTATTTGCTTGAACTGTGGTTAAGACAAATTGTGTTTGACAAACGCAAGAAACAAACACCAAAGATGTTCCTGTAGTGAAACCCCAGCTTCTCTGAGCTTGCAAAAATCTGTCTCTCTGATGAACAATGCTGATGAATATGCATATGCTTCAAAACTAAAAAGAATGGGCCAAAACCTGAAAACTCTCCCTAACTCATTGTTTGGACTTACTAAAGTTCATCAATAAGCGATTACACACTCAAGCTGCTTCATTTTCCCCAGGGAGGATTTCACTGTCTTCTCTAACCCTAGCAAAAAGAATAGCTTAACTTCTTAGCATTCTTTTTGCCTGAGGCACAGAAAGGAGGATCATTTTATGATGCAAGTAAAAAGTTCAGTTTATCCTGGGGGTATATTCCTGGCTCTTCTTCATAACTACTCCACCTAGGACATTTTAAGTGTGGTATGTTTAACTAAATAATCTCATGGTAGATTTCATGTGCAATTTGTCACCACCAAGTAAGCAGAATTAACTGAATAGCAAACTCATCATGAACTGAGGAGGGGTCAGTTTGAGTTAAAAGCAAAGAGGAAGCAGACCTCAATTACTTAGTTATAAATTCTGAAAGACAATTAAATATATATATACACATATAATCCAGAAAAGGAATTTCCCATGTGCTGTTATCTTTGCACATAGCTGGGGTTTTATATAAAATGGTCAGTACCCTCTCAGAGGTTGAATGTACATAGTATATATAAAAGGCAAAATTGATCTTTCCTCAGATATTGTTCAAGGTATTGAGAATTGTCGACTGCTGAATGGAAAACACAATTCCACAAGAGGAATCTAATTGCCTAACAATGACTCCTAGCTGAATTAAGTTCACCCTAAATTTGCAATCCTCGTGCAATTCTGCAGATAGGTTTTCTCACCAGAAAGTTCCTTCAGCATCCCACCAGTGAAGCAAATTTAGACTTTCCTAGTTCTGCTATACTATGGGAATTAAGTAAAAAAATCTACTGGCACTAGGCACCATATTCTTCATAGCATTGATTAGTAAGCAGCCTCATAATTTTAGCACTGCATTGCTACTTCAACATGGCACGTGCCTCTCATAAATGCACTTTCTGTCAGCAGGCCACAGTTACCTGGATGGGTACCTTTCACTGGTTCAGTTGATCTAATCAGAGATTCCTGTTCCTCTTGACAACATTTCTCTTAGGTCTAAAAGGCAGTGTGCCTTCCTGTTCATAAAGAGATTATTGAAGTGATATAAAATCTCTTTTACTAAATACTAAGAAAAAGTTTTAGGCCTGAACAAAATTAATCTGGTGCCCTATGTTTGGAAAGAGTTGAAGTTGTTGACTGCTGTGACAACCTTCCTATCCCCCTCAGTCCAAAAATCTGTGATGTGGGTGCTTTGCACTGCTAAAGAGCAAGACAAATGGTTTCACAAGATATTTTCACTGCCTCAAAATCCTCTTGAAGACCTGAAAGCTCACTGCCAATTTATCAGGATTCAAAACAGATACCATCTGCCTAGTCTTTTTGTTGTTGTTGTTTTTTCCTTTCCTTTCAGGTAATCGGTCTGTACTATGGTGACACGTTTTTCTGCCCTCTAGTAATAGCCCCTGGAAAGGGGACCTCTTGGTGCCCCAGAATGCCAAGATTACTGCTCGTTTATTTCTGAGTTTGGAGGTGAAACCATGTTGCCTCTGCTTCTTGGCCCTGATGATCAGGGTAATTTCTTTATAGCTTTTTCGTTAGGTAATTGAAACCAATTTTCCTTTTCACCTATCTTTTTTACAGCAATAGGTTCTAAAATATATAAACAAAAAAGACTAGAAAAGGCTTTACCAAATGAAGCTACCAGTTTATCAGAACCTAGGGATTAATCCAGGAAAGGCAAAAATCAATACATTTCAATAGAAAGTTTACATTCTCTATTCTATTACACATAATTAGCTTGAATTGAGAGAGGGTTAACAGCTGTCAGATAGAGCTTGAAATATTTTGAAATACCGTAGATCAAAGTTTGCTAACCTTGTGTAAAGTGATGCATGGAAATCAAGCAAATATAAAGCTAAAGCTATGCCATGAGCCATGGGGTCTATATTATAAATTGGAGCATTTTTAAATGTTCTTTCTTTAAATAATATTGAGAGATTTTGATCAGGCTAATCTTTTGAAAATAATGTTCTCCTGTCCAATTTTTTATATATTCTCATAATTCTAATGTTCATTCATGTTTATTGGTCTGAAAAAAAGTCTCCTCTTCAATCACTTAGAGGCACTCTGTCATAATTTTGACCATCCCATAGAAAATATGAAAAGTTATAGAAATGGACTTGACAGGGACAAAAGTAAAAGAATGATTTGAGCTTGCCAAACCTGTGGATAAGAAAGTACAAATAAATCTGATTTTTTAATCAGGAGGAAATTAGAATGAGTGAGCTCTTGAGCTTCCATGGGAGATTGGGTAGATAGCCTTGAGATCAGAAAGGGATGCTTTCTCTACAGTAGGTGGATAGTCTGCCTTCTAAGCTTCTCCACTTAGACTAAAAGAAGAGCACTGAATGCAGAAGGGGCAACTTAATGAATACTGTGTGATTTTCACAGAGGTGCCTCAGCTTTACATAGTGAAGCCAGAGTTTGTTTGATAAAAGTGTATGTATTACTTTTCCCAGAAACATAAAGGTGCAGTGACAGAAGCAGAGATGGAAGATATTCCTTTATTTTAAAAGCTGGCTAGGACAATGAAAAGGACATTAATGATTATGCTTAGAAAATGTAAAAGAAAAAACCTATGTTGGCTATTTGTATGTTATTCAGAAGGTTTTACTTATGCCTTCCACTCATCACGGTAGGTAGTTAGGTCAATCATAAATTAGTTCTTTTTTTCATGTATATCTTGGTTTCAGTTTTTCTCATTATTCTATCTTCCCTTGCATTGTCTGTACATGAAAAAAAAAAGTAAAACCACAAAGAAACAATGCATAACAATGTTTAATGACAGCTGGATTCTTGTGTCAAGATTTAGCCACTTTAATTATCTTAATTTTATCAAATTCAACTAATGTTGGTTGGATTGATCTACATTTGTGCAACTGTCGTCAGCACAAAAACTATGGTAAGAAACATCAGTATTCTATAACTGTGTCTACCTGGTTCCCTTCCCCTTCCCCTTCCTCTTTTCTGTCCCTTCCTCTTCCCCTTTTCTGCCCATTTCCTTCTCTTTCCATCCCTTTTCTCTCTTTCCTTCCCCTTCCCCTTTTCTTTCCTTTCCCTTTCCTTCCTCAAAATCTTTTTAATAAGCCAATTTTCCAGCATTTGATGAAGAATATACTTTGTGATTTTTTTTTCCCCTTTGTGTCATCTGCATGAATTTAAGGCCTGAAGTAAAATTTTACACTGCTGACAAAAATTGAGATTATTCAGTGTGATTGAGACCAACCTCCCAGTTACAAAATTATGTCCATTTCCTTTTCCCTCTTTATTGCAAGCTGCAGAAATCAATCTAGCAATATAGCTGGTAGAAAAAAATATTAAAATGACATTTATAACATTTCCTAATGTTATCCCATCTTACATTTTCTATAAAATAAGTGAGGTTGTATTATGGATCAGCAGACCATCACTTCGGGCTAGCCATCTTGTATGATCACAGATAATTTAAAGAGAATATATTTCTATATTCTCCTTTCAGTTTACAGCTTTTCAACCACGCAAAGCGGTTTGCTAGCAAATAAATAAATAAATACATCCTTGACACATTTGCAGTCTGGTGATGGTGAGGGGAAAATTTGTTTAAAGTCCAAGTAATCAGACTGTTACCAGGATGAGGTGGAGAGGGGGGAAGAGGGGGAAGGGGCGTGCAGCAGTTCCAGCAGCGCCTGTCGGAAGGAGCGAGGGGGGACGTGTCCATCCTAGCGCTGTGCTCTGCTGCCACCTTGGCCGCGCCGCGGGACGTGCAGGCGGCCCCGCTCCGCGCCCNGAGGCCCCCCCCCGCGCCCGCGGAGCTCCCGCCGCGCACCTGCGGCAGCTTCTCCTCCCAGCCGAGAAACCGCCCCCGGCCGGGCCACCACGGCCCCCCCGCCTCACCTGCTGTCACAAAATGGACAAGGATAGATGTGATGTCTAAAGGGTCAGTTTTGGAGGGGTTCAGGGGGGAGGGGTTGAGTGTGGCTGGGGGTTGTTCTTCGAATGGGGTTTATTTGCCTGCTGTCTTAAAATCGGAACTTAGAAATGTGGGTGGGAGGAGAATGATTTTTTTCTGTTCTTTTGCTTACNATACTAGGCAACCAATAGAGTTAGTTAATCTTGTTTCCCTTTTGTCATGATGTTGTCTTGACATCGGGCTCTGGGCTGGTGTTACACACTTTGGAAAGCTTTCAAGCACTTCATCTTAGAATTGCACACGTTTTTCTCTCAGTTTTAAGATTTCTTGTGCTTAGGAGGAAACATGTTCTGACATGCTGGAGTTTGGTGGTGGTAAATATTTCCTTTGAGTAAAAAGTGCATGTGTGAAAAAGACTTTTTTTCCTTTCTTTCCTGAAAATCTGTTTCTTCCTCACTTGCTCCTTTCTCTGTTGTAGTTAACAACCTGTAAAAGAGCTGAATCTGGAGATCTGAGTGAAATGGCACTTCTGGAATTGTACTTTTAACCACACCACGAAGGGGAAAGTGCAGAAGCTCTGTATATGTGCGTATGAGAGGAATTCGTGCCATGCAGATGAGTTTGCAGACTCGGTGACAGAGAGGGACCACAGGTGAGTCCCCAGTGATCTGCTTTGCCAAGAGGATTTTTCCAGCCTCTAATCACAGAAAAGCCCTCCATCTGCTCTCCAGAGTTGGCGGTTCTCATCTGTTTCAAGTGAAAATAACCAAGAATAGAAAATGGCATGAAATAAAGAATCCCCAGCCAAGTAGCCGCGTTGTCCTGCATTCCCCCCAAACCAGCATTCCCCGGTGCTGGGGTCTCGGTCCCCGGGCGAGAGAAAGAGCTGCAAAGGGTTAAGCCGCTGACTTGCTTGCTAGGCAAAGTTTGAGGAAGAATATGTCTGAGGCTGGATACGCTGCAGCCCCGCGTTTGAAATCTGTCACCCTCACTTAGGAGCGCTGCGTCTCTGGTTGTCACCGGTGAATAATGATCGCACGGCGATAAGATCGCTCGGCGGCAGCGCGCCGGGGCCGCCCCGGGGAAGAGAAGACAGGAAATTGCGAGGCGTTTAGCCGCTTCAACGGGGTGTTCTTCGGTGTCATCGGTGGGTGTCAGGGTCAAATGACCGGCTGGAGAGCACTTTGGGAAGATAATTTCTTTCCTCCTTTCCTTGAGAGCAACCTTGGGTGTTGGTGACCATTGGCAGCTATGGAAAACAGAGACCTCGGTGGTGATCCTTAAAGCAGTACCATGCTGGAGCCCAGCTGTTCTGCCACTTTCTCCCCTTTCAACCTGCCGGACCCGGTGGGCTTTGGGTGACCTACCGAGAAGGAACCCACTTCCGCAGGAGCAGGTAACGCCTGATTAAGTCACTTTCTGGATTGACACGATCTTGATTTGACCAAAACGTGTCCTGAGTGCTATGCGCTGATTTGAAGTATAGGCTGGTTGAGTGTCCAGGGACAGGGAGAGGAACAGGAATAATTCCGCCTAATCCCTCTCAGACTGCGGAGCAGGGCAACTACCTACAGCCTTGCAGAACTTTTCAACATTCCCACTTTCCTCCCTGATCAGGGGCACAGAGGACAGAAATACCTGTGATCGACAATGGCCAGCTCTGCCTTCTGTGCTGACGACAGGTTGCTAGTAGGGTGACATGGAAAACAGAGGGACAGGTGAACTGAACATGAGAGAGGTTTTTTTTTTTCTCCAGAAAATGCAATGGCTGTCCATCAGCTGCATGAGGGAGATATAAATCATGCTCAAATAAGAGCTCTGAAAAGTATGCAGGGGCAAAGAAAGAAAGATCTTAAAAAGTCAAAAAATACCTAGAACATTAGCCTTTGTACTCTACGGGTCTCCTGATCCTTTCATCCCTCGGGACCAGCTGGCAGCTGCGAGCAGACTCGCCTACAGCGCAGCCCCTGCTCCGAGGCGGGGATGCAGGCTCTGACCGCGGGACTGACCGGTGTCACACCCTCTTCTTCCCCGCCAGCTGGGACCCGCGGAGGGCCCCGGGCTGCCACCCCTCTATCCTGGGGGCGTAAAGCAGGGAAGGGAGCGGGGCCTCGTCCTTAACTCCCCTCCTCTTGCTGAGCCCCCTGAGAAATGCTGGCTACCTGCCTTTCCCCGTCAGCGCTCGCTCCCCACCCCCATCACTCCGCGTAGGTGAGGGCACGAGTCCTTCTCCGAGAGAGCAGGAGGCGCGGCTCGGCTCCGTGCTCTCCACACGCGGGCACTGTCCGAAGCCCCCTTGGAGGGCAGGGGTGGAGGGCAGGGCGAGCGCGGGGCCGGGGCTGCGCCGAGCGCACGGCGGCTGGGCTGACCCCGCCCGGGGCTCCTCGGTACGGCTTTATACGGAGCCTTTGAAGTCGTGAGTGGTTTAGCCCCACCAAGCGAAGGGCGAAGGAGGCGCGGAGCTAATAGCGAGTGATTCAGCTTTTGAGGTACGACCGAGCAAGTCGAAGGCACTGAGCAGCCAGGGGTGAGCGGGAAGCCAACCCCGAGGCATTTCGGTTCCCTTTTCTGTTTCCTCGATACATGGCATTGATCAGCTCCCTCTCCTCCATCCCTCCTCAGCCCGTTTCTTAAAGTAACTCGCAGCAAAAGCTGTGTTGTGCGATTTTTTTACTAATGTAGGAGTTTGAGGCAAATTCTCTTCTCACACCCCACGTCCTACCTTGACGGCAGTATCTGTGGCTCAAGTGCTTCTCGGTATTAAATACTCTTGTCTTTAAGTGGACTTGCCAGGACAAGGCAGTAGCCTCCTAGGGAGCTGGACGGCGGGGGAAGGGTTACTCCGAAACAAGCGCAGACAGCCCGGCGTGCACACACACACACACTCATATGCACACGCACTGAATGTGTACAGGAGAGACAGGGGGGTTGGGGGGGAGTGGGTGTTGTTACCGCTTTAGGGCAAAAGGCGGTTTCTCCAGAGGTTTTTAAGTCTTTATGACTGATGATGAAAATCAGACAGAGTACGAGAGGAGGTCCGTCTCTTCCCTGAGGGTTGGAGATTCTTTTATTCTGTGTTATATTTGTTGAATACTGGTACCGCGTATCTAAAAGTTCGCAAGGGAGGAAGGAGAGGAAAAAAGGAGGTTGGGGAGGCGGGCTTGTCGGCGGCTGCACATGAAATATCGCCATGTTGGTGGAGAGCACGGCTGTAATTATTGCTAGCGAGGGCATCTCCCAGAACCGCCGCTCGGGGAGTTTTTCAGCTCACTTCCCGGCTTCCCCTCCGATACGCTCCGATACACACCGCGAGTCCCCGGAGCACCCGTGCCGGGGCAGTCCCGCCGCCAAGGACGGCGATACCCGCACCTTCCTCCCCCGCAGCGCCTTCCCGGCGGGCTCGGCGATGAGACAGGGCGGGGATCGGGGTCTGCACAGCCCCTACATCCCCCGGCAGCGCCGCCCGCTCTTCTCATTGCTGAAAGCGGGACAGAGGGCGAGTCCATACCGATGAAGCTCGCTAAATTGTCCTCAGCAACCTAGGGGTTAAAAGCAGCCGGGGGGGCGGGGAGGGAAATAAGGAAAGAAGAAAAAGAGAAAATCTAGCCTGACTTTGCCTCTTGGAAAGCTTTTAGGTTGCAGCCCTGCCTTCCAAGCATTCTTTAAACTAGAAATGTGGGAGGGACTCCAGGAGAGAGAGAGAGAGATGGCTATCAACTGAATTCATTACTGTAAACATCTCCCTGGGGTGTCAGGCAGGGAGGAAAAAAAGGCACGACTTACATTAGCAGGGAATAGTGAGATGTGAGGCATCATTACTGCTAAGATCAGCCTGCAATCCCGGCTGGAGGCAGGCGCAGGACTTGGAGAGAGCCAGACACACGCTCACACATATACTCACATACATGTGTCCGATGCCTTCTCCGATTTACGAGGGTCCTGGGTCGCCGTGCCTGCTCCTCATGTGATCCCTTCATCATCTCCAGAGGACAGAAAAAGACCAAAAAA